>PVJN01021473.1:0-34592 GCA_004026805.1 Lasiurus borealis | reverse complement strand
GACTGGTGCAGCCACTGTGGAGAACAGTATGGAGTTTCCTCAAAAAACTAAAAATGGATCTCCCATTTGACCCTGTAATCCCACTCTTAGGAATTTATCCTAAGAAATCACAAACACCAATCAGAAAGGATTTATGCACCCCTATGTTCATAGCAGCACAATTTACAATAGCTACAATTTGGAAACAGCCTAAGTGCCCTTCAGCAGATGAGTGGATCAGAAAACTGTGGTACATCTACACAATGGAATTCTATGCTGCCATTAAAAAGAAGGAATTCTCACCGTTTGCAGCAACTTGGAAGGAACTGGAGAGCCTTATGCTTAGTGAAATAAGCCAGTCAATGAGGGAGAAGCATCACATAATCTCACTCATTGGTGGATAATAAAGAACATTATAAACTGATGAACAAAAAGATAGATACAGAGGCAGTAAATCTTCAAACAGACTGTGAAATTACAGCAGGAAGATTAAAGTTAGGTGAGGTAGATAAGAAATCAATCAAAGGACTTGTATGCATGCATATAAGCATAACCAATGAACATAGACACTGGGGGGGTTGGGGTATGCCTGGGAGGGGGCGCAATGGGGAGACATGTATAAAAAATTAATAATAATAAAAAAACTTCTTGCCTCTGCAGGAAAGAAATAAACTTATAAGAACAAAAAATGTTTGAATCCCAATTTCAATATCCAATAGTTCTGAGTCCCAGTTTTAATGTCAAACAGTTCCTTATGTGTACACGTCAGCAATGGTATCTGGATAGTGGACAAATGGTGGCAATACCGGTCCGACCCTCTGTGGTTTGGTCCTAGGAATCCTTCGCAATGCACAGCTGCTGATTGCTAGCATGACAAGGTGTCGTCAATGTCTTCCATCTCTGGACTGTTTAAGTAAAAATTTTCTAGATGTAATTTACTTACCAGATATTTTTCCTTACATGATATTATCCTACTATCCTCCTTTTTTTCATTAATGGAGACTTTTATACATTTTTAATGCAACCTTGATAACTTTAAATCTTAATTTTTGCACAAAAATATGACTGCTTTATGTTCATTGCATGTTAAGCAATTTTACCATTAGATGAACTACCAATAGAAATGTTAATTCATACTTTAGAAACCACTTTTTGTCTAATACAATTAAATTTTCTTGGATATTCACTAATTCCAATTAGCCAATTTAAATTAATCTGAAAGCTTGATTACTCTTTTACTGTCAAATTTAACACTCTACCAACAATCTTAGATTACCCTGTAAATATTAGTGGAAAGGATTATTTGCATTCTTGAGTAGGCTCTGAGCATTCCTGGTGCTAGGCTGAATTTAGCTGCTATCGGCCAAATTTCTGTCTGTTACCTGGGTCCCTATTTGTGCTGAGTGTGGGAAGCGAAGCAGCCATGGGGACGCTCCTTCAGAAGGTTGGGGGAAGGGTGAAGGTCTGTGCCCTACCTGTGTTGACCCCCAACTTCTCTTCTGATGGCCCCTCTGCAACTGTACCTGTCTTAGGTTGTTTCTTCTCTGAGGAATCTCACCCGTCTCTGGCTAACCAGCCATTCTTCAGGGCCAAGCAGGGTGTTGTGAGGTTCAGTTCTGTCTCCTTGGTAGCCTATGACCCCGTAGCCTCCATGCCCAGCACCTGCCTTGGGATCCCCTCGACTGCTGGTGGGGCCCCGGCACTGATCACATATCTCGGGGAACTCAGGTTCCTTCTCTAGGGAGGGCCCAGTTCACACCATTAGGCAAGAGACAGATCCATTATACCAGCCACCTTGACGCTTCAACCTCAGCGTTAATAGAAAGCTCAAGCTACAGCTGAGGGCAAGAGGGCCCCTCTTGGCAAAAAAGGTAAGAGGGGCCAGTATAGAATGCTCAAGTGCCTTCCCTGTGTCTTAATTCCTTCTGAAAGAGATTAAATCCTTTCATGTCCTCTTTTTAAATTGCTGCTAAACATTCAAAGAATTAGTTTGTCATTTTGTTTGGGATAATTGTACAATATGCTGTTGTGAAATATTAAGAATTATACTGACATTGTAGAATAATATCATGCAAGGATATTTTTTGCTCTAGGCCATGGCAATTCAATTTCAAACTGGCTGTCAATTTCTTTTTGTAACTTTACATAAAATTTTTCAGGGAGGCAAAAACACAGATTACTTACTTCAGCTCAAGAGGCCAAATATATTGAGTTTCAATTATAATCCTTACAATATTTGAAGGAAAATTTTCTTTATTTCATTCCAAAAATAATATTCGGGCTACAGAGTTTCATTTAAAAATCTTTGTCACATGAAACAATTTCTCTTAAGGTTATAGTGACCACTAGTATGGATTAGATTTAATATTTTATAATAATAATTTTTTTAATTTTTATTTTTTACATGTATCCATATTCTCCCATCACCACCCTGCCCCTCCCCTGACTCCCTCTATTGCCCCATCCCCCTGTTGTCTGTGTCCAATGATTAGGCTCATATGCATGTACACAAGTCCCGCTGTTGAATTCTCCCCCTTACTCCCACTGACCCCCATTTTCCCCAAGGTTTGATATATATATTTTAATTAAATTTTTTAATATTTATTTTTTATTAATGTGTTACATGTGTACATATCTTTCCATTGGTCCTCTCCCCTATCCCCATGCATGCCTTAATTCCTAGTGTCTTGTGTCCATTGGTTGTACTTATATGCACGCATACAAGTCTTTCGGTTGATCTCTCATCTACCCCACGTCTCCCTAACCTTCCCAATGTAGTTTAACAGTCTGTTTGATGCTTTATTGCCCCTGTATCTACCTTTTTGTTCACCTGTTTATAATGTTCTTTATTACCCATAAATGAGTGAGATCATGTGGTATTTTTCTATCATTGACTGGCTTATTTCACTTAGCATAATGCTCTCCAGTTCCATCCAGGTTGCTGCAAATAGAAAGAATTCCTTCTTTTTTTATGGCAGCATAGTATTCCATTGTGTAGATGTACCATAGTTTTCTGATCCAGTCATTTGCTGATGGGAACCCGGGCTGTTTCCAAATTTTAGCTATTGTAAATTATGTTGCTATGAAAATAGTGGTGCATATATCCTTTCTGATTGGTGTTTCTAGTTCCTTAGGATATATTCCAAGGAGTGGGATTACTGGGTCAAATGGGAGTTCCATTTTTAGTTTTTTGAGGAAACTCCATACTATTCTCCACATTGGCGGCACATGTCTGCATTTCCACCAGCAGTGCACGAGGGTTCCTTTTTGTCTGCATCCTCACCAACACTTGTCATTTGTTGATTTGTTGATGATTGACATTCTGACAGGTGTGAGATGGTATTGCATTGTTTTGATTTGAATCTCTTGGATAAATAATGACTTTGAGCATGTTTTCATGTGCCTCTTGGCTTTCCTTCTATCTTCTTTCAAAAAGATTTTATTTAGGTTCATTGCCTATTTTTTTTATTGGATCATTTATCTTCCTTTTATTGAGTTGTATAAGTTGGTTATAGATGTTGGAGATTAAACCTTTATTAGTGATAATATTTGCAAATATGTTCTCCCATAATGGGCTTTCTTGTTTTGTTGATGGTTTCTTTTGCTGTGCAGAAGCTTTTTATTTTGATGTAGTCCCATTTATTCATTTTTCTTTAGCTTCCATTGCCCTAGGAACAGTATCAGTGAGAAGTTCCTTTGGCATATGTCTGAGATTTTGCTGCCTGTGGATTCCTCTAGTATTTCCCCCCCATATTATGTTTAAATGTTGTATCTATTTTAAGTTTATTTTTGTGTGTGGTGAAAGTTGGTGGGTTAGTTTCTTTTTTTTTTTTGCATGTATCTGTCCCATTTTCCCAACACCATTTATTGAAGAGACTGTCTTGACTCCATTGTATGTTCATCCTACTTTGTCAAATATTGATTGAGCATAGTGGTTTGGTCAATATCTGGATTCCCTGTTCTATTCCATTGGTCTATATGTCTGTTCTTGTACCAGTACCAAGAGAGTACAGTGGCTTTGTAATTCAGCTTGAAATCTGGTATTGAGATCCCACTTACTTTATTCTTCTTTCTCAGGATTGCTGTGGCTATTCAGGGTCTTTTTTTGTTCCAGATGAATCTTTGAAGAGTTTTTTCCTAGGTCTGTGAAATATATAGTTGGTATTTTAATGGGTAGTGCATTGAATCTATAGATTCCTTTAGGTAGTATGGACATTTTAATGATGTTGATTCTCCCAATCCATGAGCATGGTATGCTCTTCCTTCTGTTAACATCTTCCTCTATCTCTTTTTTCAGTGTCTTGTAGTTTTATACATATCGGTCTTTTACCTCTTTAGTTAGGTTTATTCCTAGGTATCTTAATTTTTTTGGTGCGATGGTAAATGAGATTGCTTTTTGGGTCTCTCTTTCTGTAATTTCACTATTAGTGTATAGAAAGGCCACAGACTTCTTAGCATTAATTTTGTATCCTGCTACATTGCCGAATTCATTAATTAAATCAATTAATTTTGGAATGGAGTCCTTTTGTTTTTTTTTTATGTACAGTATCATGTCATCTGCAAAAAAGGACAACTTTACTTCTTCTTTTCCGATTTGGATGCCTTTTATTTCTTTTTCTCGTCTAATTGCAATGGCTACTACTTCCAGTATTATGTCGAACAGGAGAGGTGAGAGTGGGCATCCCTGTCTTGTTCGTGTTCTTAGGCGAAATGGTTTTAGTTTTTGCCCATTGATTATGATGTTAGCTGTGGGTTTATCATATATGTCTTTCTTGATTTTGAGGTATGATCCTTCTATTCCCACTTTTCTGACAGTTTTTATCAAGAAAGGGTGTTGGATTTTGTCAAATGCTTTTCCTGCATCAATTGATATGACTATGTGATTTTTATCTCTCAATTTGTTTATGTAATGTATCACGTTTATTGATTTGCAGATATTGTACCATTGCTGCATTCCTGGGATGAATCCTACTTGGTCAGGGTCTATGACCTTTCTGATGTACTGCTGGATCCGATTTGCTAGAATTTTGTTGAGGATTTTAGCATCTATGTTCATGAGAAATATTTGGCCTATAATTCTCTTTCATTGTGTTGTCTTTATCTGGTTTTGGCATTAGGGTGATATGGCTTCATAGAAGGTGTTTGGAAGTGTTCCTTATTCTTGAATATTTTTGAATAGTCTGAGGAGGATAGGTTTTAATTCTTCCTTGAATGCTTGGTAAAACTCTCCTGTGTAGCCATCTGGTCCTGGGCTTTTATTTGCTGGAAGCTTTTTGTTGACTGCTTCAATTTCTTCAATAGTTATTGAACTATTGAGATGTTTAGATTCCTCCTCGTTGAGTTTTGGAAGGTTATATTTTTCTAGGAAAATGTCCATTTTTTGCAGGTTGTCCAATTTGTTGGAATAGAGTTGTTCATAGTATTTTTAAACAATCTTTTGTATTTTGGCAGGGTCTGTTGTTACTCCTCCTCTTTCATTTCTGATTTTGTTTATTTGGGTCTTCTCTCTTTGCTTCTTGATGAGCCTGACTAGAGGGCCATCAATTTTGTTTAAACTTTCAAAGAACCAGCTCTTGGTTTTGTTGAACTTTTGAATTGTTTCATTGGTCTCCATGTTGTTTTTCTCCGCTCTGATGTACACTATTTCCTTCCATCTGCGTACACTGGGCTTTTCTTGTTGCTCTCTATCTAGCACTTTGAGTTGTATGGTTAGCAAGTTTATTACCATTGTTTCCTGTTTTTTGCAGTAGGCTTGCAGGACTACGAACTTCCCTCTCAAGCCTGCTTTCACTGTGTCCCATTAATTTTTTATTGTTGTGTTGTCATTGTCATTTGTTGCCATGATGTTTTTTATTTCTTCCTTGATCTCTCTGGTTACCCAGTCATTGTTGAATTGCATGCTGTTTAGTCTCCATGTGTTTGATTTCTTTCTATTGTTTTTATTATATTTGATTTCCAATTTTATGCCACTGTGGTCTGAGAAAATGTTTGATATGATTTCTATCTTCTTGAATTTGAAGAGACTTTTCTTATGACCCAACATATGATCTATCTTTGAAAATGACCCATGTGCACTGGAGAAGAATGGATATTATGTGGTTTTGGTGTGAAATGTTCTGAAGATGTCAATTAATTCCATCTGGTCTAGTGAGTCATTTAGGATTGATGTTTCTTTACTGATTTTTTGTTCAGAGGATTTTCCAGTGGCGACAATGGGATATTAAAGTCTCCTACTATGATTGTATTGCTATGAATCTCTCACTTAATATCCTCCAGGAGATTTTTTATGTATTTAGGTGCTCCTATATTGGGTGCATATATGTTTACCAGAGTTATTTCTTCTTGTTGGATTGTTCCCTTTAGTATTATGAAGTGGCCTTCTTTATCTCTTGTTATGTCCTTCACTTTGAGATCTAATTTGTCAAATATAAGTATTGCAACCCCAGCTTTGTTTTCATTTCCATTTGCCTGAAATACCATCTTCCATCCCTTCATCCTCAATCTGTGTGCATCTCTTTTCCTGAGGTGGTTTCTTGTAGACAGCATATATATGATTCATGTTTTCTTATCCAATCGGTTACCCTATGTCTCTTGATTGGAGCATTTAATCCATTTACATTTAAAGTTATTATTGATAGGTACTTATCTGTCGCCATTTTTCAGTCTTTACCCCGGCGTTCCTTCCTCACTCCCTATTTCTTTTTATTACAGCAGACCCTTTAACATTTCTTGCATTGCTGGTTTGGTGGTAACATATTCCCTTAGTCCTTTTTTGTCTGTGAAGCTTCTGATTTCACCTTCAATTTTGATTGAAAGCCTTGCAGGGCACAGTATTCTTGGATTTAGGCCCTTCCTTTGCATAACTTTGTATATTTCATTCCATTCCCTTCTGGCCTGATGAGTTTCTGTTGAGAAATCAGTAGCTAGTCTTACGGGGTTTCCTTGGTAGTTAACTTTCTGTTTCTCTCTGGCCGCTTTTAAGTTTCTTACTTTGCTGTTGGTGTTTGCCAATTTACTTATAATGTGCCTTGGTGTCAGTTTTGTGGGGTTCATTTTGCCTGGGACTCTGTGAGCTTTTTGGATTTGAGTGGGTTTTTTCTTTCCTCTATTGAGGAAATTTTCTGTCAGTATTTCTTCAAACAGGTTCTCTAATCCTTGCTCAATTTCCACTCTTTCTGGCACCCCAATTATGCGGATGTTTTTTTTTTTTTTCATGTTATCCCAAAGTTCCCTTAGGCTTTCCACTTGCTTTTTAATTTTTTTTTCTAGAAGCTGCTGTACTTGGTATTTTTTCCTACCGTGTCTTCTAGCTCACTCATTCAGTCCTCTGCTTCTTCTAGTCTACTTTTGATGCTTTCTATTGAGTTCTTTAAAGCAGTGATGTCATTTTTCATTTCTTCTTGCATTTCTTCTTGATTCTTCATTTCCTCTTGGATCTTCTGCATTTCCTCTTGGCTCTTACTCATATTGTCGAATATATCTTCCATTCTTTTCATCCACCTTATGATCATTTCTCTCAACTCTTTCTCTGGCAGTCTTATTTCTGCTTCTATTTCGTTTACTTCCTTTTCTGGTGATACCATCCTATCTGTCGTATGCAGGCTGTTTATACTTCTGCCCATGGTCTTTCTTCTCTGGGTGTCTGGTTATGTAGTTCTCTCTCCTACGTTGATTCAAAGGATCAAACTGCAAAATGACCTGGTACAGCACACAAGGCACTGAACAGAAATGTATTCAAGATGTTAATAATCACCAATAAGGTGACCACCAATGAAAGACAAATTCGGGGTAAGTAGAGAAAGATGAAGAGGCAAATGAGGAAAAGAGAAAGGAAAGAAGTGCCAAAATCAAATTGGGACAGGGAGAAAAATAAATAAATAAATAAATGAACAAAAAATAAAACAAAATAAACAATGAAAAGAGAAGAAGAAGAAGAAAAGAGAAAGCGAAAAAAACAGAGAAAAGAAACAGGATAAGAGAGAAAAGGGGAACAAAATATAGATGTCAGGAGAAAACTCCAATAGAACAGTCACTAGTCCCAACAAAGGCCAACAACCAGTACCTGGAGATTAATACAAACTACAAATAACAACTGGTATTGAGGGAGGTGAGGGAGAATAGAGGTAAAAAACACACCAAAACAAAGCAAGCAAAAAGCAAAATAAAACGAGTAGAATAAGCTAAAACAATCTCATAAAAAAGTACAAAAAATCGATATAATCACTGTCCAGGAAAATAGCAACAAAAGGGTAAAGGGAAAAACAACTTTTTGGATAGTGAAGAAAAGAAGAGAGAGGTTTGTATGAACTTGAAGTAGGGGATTTGAAAGTAGATATATAAGTGGGGTGAAATTTTAACCAGGTAAAAGAAACTATAGGGAGTATCTAAAGTTGGAAAAGGGAAAGAGAAGCAAGACAACAAAATGGGGAAAGTTAGGAGGAAGTGTTGGCATAAAGGTAGACTTCAGGTGGAGTAAAATTATGCTAAAGGAAAGATGAAAATAGAATGCAGAACTCTAATCCTAAAGTAAAATAAAGAAAAAACAAAATGACACTTGTGTTTTCCAGAAAGGTAAAATAGTAGTAATAATAATACTACTTGAAAACAACAATGTAATAATTAAAAAGTAAAGTCAATTGAGGAGGAAAGAAAAAATAGTTTTTTAATTAAAATATGCAAAAATAAAAATAAAAATAAAATAAAATAAAGAATTTAAAAAAAGAAAAAAAAATAGAATGCTTATTCACTTCCAATATTGTTCTGCTTGACACTCCTCTTTACCAGTCGTGAGAATATTGCAGTTCCCTGTGTTTCACGGCTGGCTTTTTAATCTCTTTATTCTTTTGTGGTCATGTGAGACTCAATTTGTGCGTCATCCACTGGGTGACAGTGTTTCAGAATTGACCTCTGAGACAAAGCACAGCACCTCTCTAGGCTGTTCTCAGATCCTGCTACTCTGTGATTCTCAAAACTGGTTTGTGGGGATTTTTGCAGCCAGGACACTGTAATAACTCCCAGGCTGTCCTTCTGCCTCAGATCAAAATGAGTTGTTTTCTAGAGCTACCATCTGTCAACAGCTCTGAGAGTTTGTTTCCACACGTAGAGATCATGCCCTGCCCCACATCTGCAGACCTCTGCAGAAGCAACTTTTCTTCATCCCGGTTCCCACAGTGTGCGCCTCTCTGTTCTGCAGGACAGCAGACCTCACCTTATCCCAGGCAAAATCTGACCTTTCCGTGTGCCCTGTGTATCTTCTCTGAACCCGCCATGTGTCTGCACTGATTGGAGAGTGGTGTTCTGGGTCCACGGCTGTTCAGTGAGTGCTTCAGCTGCAGTTTTCAGACTGCCACACACATCCACCTCCCTCTGTAAGATGGCACAGTCTCTGCATTCTTGCTGGTGGTTCTGGCAGACAAAAACCTGTGGCAGTGGGGCTGCCAGGCCAGGAGAGCCCTGTCCAGCACTCCCCCATCTTCTCCTGAAGGATAACTGACTCTTAACTTGCCAAGAAACACTCCCAGTGCAACTCTCAGCTACTCTCTCTCCCTCTGCCTAGCGACAAAGCTCCAGACACATCCTTCTATTCCACCACCATTTTTCACCTCCTGAAGTGGCATTCCTTATCTCTTCTTATGTCCTTCACTTTGGGATCTGATTTTTCAGATATAAGTATTGCTACCCCAGCTTTTTTCGATCTCCATTTGCCAGAAAGACTGTTTTTCATCCCTTCATCCTCAGTCTGTGTGCATCTTTTTTTCTGAGGTGGGTTTTTTTAGATAGCAGATAGTGTATATGGGTCATGTTTTCTCATCCAATTCGTTAATGTATATCTTTTGATCCATTTACCTTTAAAGTTATTATTGATAGGTACTTATTCATCACCATTTTTATTCTTTACCCCTATGTTGTTTTGTTCTTTCTTATTTCTTTTTCTATTTCTTTCTTTCTTTTTTTTTTCTTTTCTTTTTTTTTTACAGCAGACCCTTTAGCATTTTTTTGCATTGCTGGTTTGGCTGTAATAAATTCTCTTAGTATGTTTTTGTCCGTGAAGCTCCTGATTTCACCCTTAATTTTTTTCTTTTTTAAATTAAATCTTTATTATTCAGATTATTACATTTGTTTCTCTTTTTTCCCCTCCATAGCACCCCTCCACACAGCTCCCACTCTTCCCTCCCTCCCATTGATCTCATCCATAGGTGTATGATTTTTGTCCAGTCTCTCCCTGTACCCCCTTCACCCCTTTCCCCCTGAGAATTATCAGTCCACTCCCTTTCTGTGCTCCTGATTCTAGTATATTCACCAGTTTATTCTGTTGATCAAATTTTTAATTCACTTAATTTTTAGATTCACTTGTTAATAGATATGTATTTGTTGTTCATAATTTTTTGGCTTTTACCTTTTTATTCTTTTCTTCTAAAAGAGTACATTTCAGCATTTCATATAATACTGATTTGGAGTTGATGAACTCCTTTAGCTTTTTCTTATCTGTGAAGCTCTTTATCTGCCCTTCAATTCTGAATGATAGCTTTGCTGGATAGAGTATTCTTGGTTGTAGGTTCTTGCTATTCATCATGTTGAATATTTTTTGGCACTCCCATCTGGCCTGCATTGTTTCTGTTGAGAAATCAGCTGACAGTCGTATGGGTGTTCCCTTGTAGGTAATGAACTGTTTTTCTCTTGCTGCTTTTAATATTATCTCTTTGTCTTTTGCTCTTGGTAATTTATTATGATGTGTCTTGGTGTGGTCCTCTTTGGATTCCTTTTATATGGGGTTCTGTGTGCTTCCTGGACATGTAAGTCTATTTCTTTTATCAGATGTGGGAAGTTTTCAGTCATTATTTCTTTAAATAGGTTTTCAGTATCTTGCTCTCTCTCTTCTTCTGGCACCCCCACAATTCTGATGTTGCTATGCTTGAGGCTGTCCCAGAGTCTCCTTACATTATCTTCACATTTTTGGATTCTTTTCTCTTCTTGATTTTCCAGTTGAGTGTTTTCTGTTACTTTATATTTCAAATTTTTGACTTGATTCTTGCCTTTCTCTAGTATGCTGTTAGGACTCTGGATAATATTTTTTATTTCAGTCAGTGTATGTTTAATTTCTAGTTCCATCTCTAGTTGGTTCTTTTTCATCTCCTCTTGGGTCTCGCTAATTTTATCCAACTTTTCTATGATATTCTTGAAAAACCTTATAAGCATGGTTTTGTACTCGATATCCAGTCGTTTTTTTCCCTCCATTTCTTTTGTTTGTGATCCCTTCCCTTGTCTCGGCATTTTCACTATGCCAGGGAAACTTCTGTGTTGAATTCAGCCTTATGATAGCAGGCTTGCAAAACCGAAGAAACCTCTGTTGAGCTTCGGATGGGTGGAGTCTCAGGGCTTAAGGGACCACCTTGCCTTCCAGTCGGCCCCGCCCTCCATGGCCCCTGAGTCTCACGTGACTGGGTAATCACTGGAGCGGTCCTTGTGCATACGCACCTGCAGTGCCTCCAGACCGCTACCTTTCCAGCTCCCCTGCGCTCCAGGACCACACGAGTCTAGGTTCCCAGGCTTTCGCCCAAAACAGGGGCTTAGTGGAGTCAGAAGTGGCACCGTTGGGAGGGTTTGTCTCCTGCCCACTCGTGAAAGCCAGTGGCACAATCAGCAATCTGTCCTCCAAGCAGTGCCGTGCGCGCTGCCACCAGCCCTCTGATCTTGTGCAACTCCCCTAAATTTCCATGCATCTCTCCCTTTTCACAGTCCAAACTCCCCCTGTATAAGTTTCAGCTGGATCTGGGGTTTAGTGTTGTAAGAGAAGAGGTTCAATGACGTTGGGAGTCTCTGTTTCTCTCCTGCCAGAGAAAGCCAGCAGGTACTCCGTCACCCGCTCTCTCAGTGCACGCGTCTCTGTACCTCAGCTTTTTGTAGTTCCTCTGGGTTTCTGTGAGCCCCTCTCTTTCCTTCTAGCTGTATAACTTCCACGCAGCCAGCCTTCCTGTGGTTCTGGATGATGTCCGTTCTGTCTTTCAGTTGTAGTTTTGAAATTGTTGTGCGAGGCAGCAGTGTAAGTGTTTACCTATGCTGCCATCTTGGATTCTCTCACCTTTAATTTTTATTGATAGCCTTCCTGGGTACAATATTCTTGGATTCAGACCCTTCCTTTTATGACTTTGTATATTTCATTCCCTTCCCTTCTGGCCTGATGAGTTTCTGTTGAGAAATCAGTTGCTACTCTGATGGTGGCTGCTTTGTAGAAAACTTTCTGTCTCTCTCTGGCTGCTTTTAAGATTCTTACTTTGTCATTGGTGTTTGCCATCTTAATTATAATGTGCACTCTTTCTAACTCTTTGAGTTGTATGGTTAGGTAATTTATTACCATTTTTGGTATTCTTCTTTTGGGATTCTTCTTTTGGGGTTCATTTTACTTGAGACTCTGTGAGCTCTTTGTATTTGTGTGGGTTTTTTATTTTCAATATCAGGAAAGTTTTCTGTCATTATTTCTTCAAACAGGTTTTCTATTCCTTGCTCAGTTTCCACTCTTTTTGGATCCCCTATTATGTGGATTTTTTTTTTCATGTTATCCCAAAGTTCCCTTAGGTTCTCCTCTTGCTTAATTTTTTATTTTTCTAGAAGCTGTTCAACTTGGTTATTTTTTCCTAACTTGACTGCTAGTTCCCTGATGTTGTCCTCTGCCTCTTATAGTTTATTTTTGATGTTTTCTATGTAGTTCTTTATGGCAGCAATATCATTTTTCATTTCTTCTTGGTTCTTCTTCATTTCCTCCTGGTTCTTACTCATAGTGTTGTATTTGTCTTCCATTGTTTTTAGCCACCTTATAACCATTTCTCTGATTTCCTTCTCTAAGAGGTTGCTTTCCTTCATTTCATTTACTTCTTTTTATGGTGATGCCTGCTTTTTTTCATATGCGGGCTGTTTCTTTGCCCATGGTCTCTCTTCTCTGGGTGTCTAGATACGTAGTTCTCTCTCTTCTGCATTAATTTAAAGGGACAAAAACAACACAACCAGCTACAACACACAAGGCACTGAACAGAAATGTATTTACAATATTAATAGCCAGAAATAAAGGTGTCCACCAGAGAGAGACAAATTAGGGGAAAGGAGAGAGACGAAGAGAGAAAAGATGAAGAAAAAGAAAAGAAAAGAAAGGAGTGCCAAAATGAAATTGGGGAAGGGAGAAAAAAGAAAAGAGAAAAAGAGAAAGAAATAAGAGAGAATAGAAAGGGAGTAAGAAAGAGAACTGGAAAAAATTATGTATGGGGAGAAAACTACAATAGAATATCAATAATTCCCAAAAATACCAGCAAGAAGTACCTGGAGATTAATGCAATCTACAAACAACAACTAATATCAAGGGAAGTGAGGAAAAACAGAAATAAAAACCAAGTAAATACAAAGCAAATAAAAAACACAACAAAATAAGAATAAGCAAAACAATCTTACAGAAATGTGTAAAATGTTAATATAATCAACAATCAAGCAAACACCAACAAAAGGACAGAGAGAAAAACAATTTTTTGGATAGTGAAGACAGAGAAGAGAGAGGTGTCTATGGTCTTGGAGCAGGAAATTGAAAATTAGATATACAAGTGGTGTGAAATTTTAACAGAGTGTAAAAAGAAAGAATATGAAAAATCTAAAGTAGGAAAAGGGTAAGAGAAACAGGACAACAATTGGGAAAAAGTTAAGAAGAGAGTGAAGGCATAAAGATAGAGTTGAGATAGAATAAAATGATGCTAAAGGAAAGATGCAATTAGAACGAAGAACTCTAATCCCAAAGTAAAATAAAAAGAAAAGAAAATGACACTTTTTTTTTTCAAAAAGTATAACAACGGTAGTAATAATACTGATTGAAAATAAAAATGTAATAATTAAAAAGGTAAAATAAGGTGAGGAAAAAAGAAAAAAAATTAGTTTCTTAAGTAAAAGATGAAAAAATAAAAATTAAAAAATGAGAAATAAAAAAATAGTGTGTAGTAGTGAAGGTCATTCACTTCCTCTCTTGATCTGTTTGATATGCCTGTTTCCCAGTTGGGACAACATTGCAGTTTTCTGCATTCCACTAGTTTTTAAGCCAGCGGTGTGTATTAATCTCTTTATTCTTTGGTAATTACACAAGAGTCAATTTGTGAGTCAGCCCCTGGGTGGCAGTGTTTCAGAATTGACCTCTGAGACTCTAGATCCTCTCTATCCTGTGCTTAGATCCTGCTTTCTTTTTGGCACTCAGTACAGGTTTGTGGGAGTGGGCTGCCCCAGAGCTGGTTCTCCGATGATTACTCCCCACTCTGATCCCCAGGCTCCAGAAAAACACCTTTCCCCTGTAGTCTCCCAAGATGTCCCCAATTGAGTGATCCTTTGTATTGGGCTTAGCAATCAGGGTCTGAAGAGGAAAGAGCGCAATTCTGCAGTCCCCTTTCCCTGTTCCTGTCCAAGCAGCTGGCACACTTTAATAACTCCCAGGTTGTCCTTCTGCATCAGATCAAAATGGGTTGCTTTCTATAAATCCCTTCTGTTTCTGAGGGCCCCCTTCCACATTCAGGGATCATGCCCTGCCCAACATCCATGATTTATCTAGGTGCACATTTTCTCCATTCCAGTTCCCAGTGCACGCACCTTTCTGTTCTGTGGGACCAGAGACCTCACCTAATCCCAAGTGAAATCTGTCCCTTCTGTGTGTCGTGTGGAGCTCCTCTGAATCTGAGTGTTTGCGCCGATTAAGAAGTGGTGTTCGGGGGCTTGGATCTGTTTGGTGAGTACTGCAGCTGTAGATTTTCAGGCTTCTGTAAACCTCCACTTTCCCCTTCAATATGGCATGGTCTCTTCTTCTGAGCTGGTGGCTCAGGCAGGGAACATGGCAGCAGTGGGGGGGCTTCCCGGTCAGGGGAGACCCATCCAGTAGTCCCTAACCTTCTCCTGGAGTATAGTATCCCTTAAATTGCCAACAAACACTTCCTATGCGACCCTCAACTGTTCTCTTTGTCTCTTCAGGTAGAAGGCTCAGACATGTCCGTCTATTCCATTTCTCTCTCTCTCTTAGGTTTGATGTTTTGATCAATTTTTTTCTCAGTTTCTAGATCTGATCTTATTCATCAGTCTATGTCATTCATTATATTCCACAAATGAGTGAAATCATGTGATATTTATCTTTCTCTGCCTGGCTTATTTCATAATGCTTTCCATCTCCATCCATGTTGTTGCAAATAGTAGGAGCTCGTTCTTTTTTTTACCACAACGTAGTCTTCCATTGTGTAGATGTAGCAGTTTTTTAATCCATTTATCTGATGGGTTCTTAGGCTGTTTCCAAATCTTAGCTATGGTGAATTGTGCTATTATGAACATAGGGGTTCATATATCCTTTCTGATTGGAGTTTCTGGTTTCTAGGGATATATTACTAGTAGTGTGATCACTGGGTCAAATGGGAGTTCCATTTTTAGTTTTTTGAGGAGACTCCATACTGTTCTCCACAATGGCTGCACCAGTCTGCATTCCCACGAGCAGTGGATAAGAGGTCCTTTTTCTCTGCATCCTCACCAACACTTTTTGTTTGTTGATTTGTTGATGATAGCTATGCTGACAGGTGTGAGAAGGTACTGCATTGCTGTTTTGATTTCCATCTCTCTGATGATTAGGGACTTTGAGCAGGTCTTCATAAGTCTCTTGGCTTTCCTTCTGTCTTCTTTTGAAAAGTGACTATTTAGATCAGTTGCCCATTTTTTGAGTGTGTTGTTTATCTTATTTTTGTGAAGTTGTATGAGTTCTCGGTAAATGTTGGAGATCAAACCCTTATCATTGATATCATTGACAAATATGTTCTCCCATGCAGTGCACATTCTTGTTGTTTAGTTGATGGTTCCCTTTGCTGTGCAAAAGCTTTTTATTTTGAAGTAGTCCCATTTGTTTATTTTTTCTTTAATTTTCATTGCCCTAGGAGCAGTATCAATGAAGAAATTCCTTTGGCATATGTCGGACATTTTGCTGCCTGTGGATTCCCCTAGTAATTTTATGGTTTCCCGTCCGTCTTATGTTTAAGTCCTTTATCCATTTTGCGTTTATTTTTGTGTATGGTGTAAGTTGGTTGTTTAGTTTCATTTTTTTGCATGTATCTGTCCAATTTCCCCAACACCATTTGTTGAAGAGACTGTCTTGAATCCATTGTATTTTCATGCCTCCTTTGTCAAATATTAATTGGGCCTGATGGTTGGGGTCATTTTCTGGGTTATCTATCTTATTCCATTGATCCATATGTCTGTTCTTGTGCCAGTACCAGGCTGTTTTGAGAACAGTGGCTTTTTAATACAGTTTGAAGTCTGGTATTGAGATCCCACCTACTTTGTTCTGCTTTCTCAGGATTGCTGCAACTATTTGGGGTCTTTTTTATTACAGATGAATTTTTGGAAAGTTCGTTTTAGGTCTGTGAAGTATACCTTTGGTATTTTAATGGGGATTGCATTGATTTATAGACTGCTTCTGGTAGAATGGACATTTTGATGATATTAATTCTCCCGTTCCATGAACATGGTATGTTCTTCTGTCTATTTATGTCTTCCTCTATCTCTTTTTTTCAGTGTTGTGTTGTTTTCTGTGTATAGGTGTTTAACCTTTTTAGTTAAGTTTATTCCTAGGTATCTTAATTTTTTTGGTGCGATGGTAAATGGGATTGCTTTTTTTTAGTCTCTCTTTCTGAATTCATTATTGGTATATAGAAATGCCACAGATTTCTTGGTGTTAACTTTGTATCCTCCTACATTGCTGAATTCATTTATCAAGTCTAATAATTTTTTGATGGTGTCTTTAGGGTTTTCTATGTAATGTATCATGTCATCTGCAAATAAGGACAGTTTTACTTCTTTTCCATTTGAACATTTTTTTATTTCTTTTTGTTGTCTGATAGCAATGGCTAGTACTTCCAGCACTATGTTGAACAGGAGTGGTGAGAATGGGCATCCCTGTCTTGTTCCTGTTCTTACGGGAAATGGTTTTAGTTTTTGCCCATTGAGTATGATGGTAGCTGTGGGTTTAACATATATGGCTTTTATGATGTTGAGGTTTGTTCCTTGTATTCCCACCTTGCTGAGAGTTTTTATCAATAAATGGTGTTGGATTTTTTCAAATGCTTTTTCTGCATTAATTGATAGGACTATGTGATCTTTATCTCTAAATTTGTTTATGTGATGTATCACGTTTATCCATTTGTGAATATTGTACCATCCTTACATCCCTGGGATAAATCCTACTTGGTCATGGTGTATGATATTTCTGATGTACTGCTAGATTCAATTTGCTAGAGTTTTGTGAGGATTTTGGCATCTATATTCATGAGGGATATTGGTCTGTAATTCTCTTTCATTGTGTTATCTTTATCTGGTTTTGGTATTAGGGTGATGCTGGCTTTATAGAAGGAGTTTGGAAATGTTCCTTCCTCTTGAATTTTTGGGAATAGTCTGAGGAGGATAGGTGTTAGTTCTTCAATGAATGTTTGGTGAAATTCCTCTATGAAGCTGTCTGGCCCTGGGATTTTTTTTTTTTTTTTTTTGCTGGAATCCTTTTGACAACTGCTTCATTTTTTCCCATTGTTATCAGTGTATTAAGATTTTTATAATATTCATGAGTGAGTTTTAGAAGGTTATATTTTTCTAGGACTTACTTCTTGGACTTACTAGTTTTTTTCTTGCCAATATCAGGGAAATTTTCTGACATTATTTTTTCAAATAGGTTTTCTATTCCTTGCTTCTCTTCTTTTCCTTCTGGTATCTCTATTAAGTGAATGTTGTTTTCTTTTGTGTTATCCCAAAGTTCCTTTAGGCTCTCTTCTTATTTTTTAAGTCTTTTTTCCAGTTGTTGCTGTGTTTGTGTGTTTCTTCCTACCTTGTCTTCCAATTTGCTGATGCATTCCTCAGCCTCTTCTAGTCTACTGTTTAGGCCTTCTATTGTGTTCCTTATTGCAGCTATGTCATTCTTCATCTCTTCTTCGTTTCTTTTCATGTTGGTGACATTCTCATTCAGCTCTTTATAGTTCTCATTGAGTTGTGTGATATTGTCATTGAGTTATGTGTATTTTTCATCCAGCTATTTAAACATCCTTAAAATCATAACTCTGAATTATTTCTCTGATAAGCTGCTGGCCTCATTTCCTGTAACTCCCTTTCTGGTGATTCTTCTTTTTCTTTCCTTTGGGGATTGCTTTTTTGTCTTCCCTTGTTTTCCTGTAATTGTAGATCCAATTGCTTTTCTACCCAGGTATTTTTGGGGTTGGTACTATTTGTATATTCTCTTAGTTCTCCTGTGCTTGTTAATCTATTGTAGTTCCGTAGTTGGGCTATTTGGATTGTCTTGATGTAGATCTGCAAGCTTGAGCATCACAATTTTGGTGTCTAGAAGTTGGCAGCCATGGAGGGGAGTGTCCCTATTTTTGCTGTTTTGCACCCTTAATTGAGATCATGTGTACTTAGCGGGGACTCACAGTGTTACCAAGGACCTGTCTGTCAGGGTGATGTGGTTCAGGGGGCCTAATCTCTGGATAGGTGTGACTTTGGTGCCCAGAGTTAGAAAATCACACCCTCGAGGCACTGCCTAGGGTATAGTCTGCCAGAAACGTACTGCTGAGGGTGCACTGTAAACACACTTTTTTAGGCAGGTGTAAATGCACCAATGAGGGCGTGCTATAAATGCACCGTTGTTGGCATGCTGTAAACACACTGATGAGTGTGCACTGTAAAGGAGGGCACGCTGTAAATGCAGTGATGAGGGCATGCTGTAAATATGCTAATGTGGGCGCACTGTACACGTGGTGACGAGGGCACGATGTAAATGCATTGATGAGAATGTGCTATAAAGGCTCTGTTTTGGGTGTGCTTCAACCACACTGATGTGGACTGGAGCTGTGTCGCTGGTAGGGGGAAGTTGCACTCACTGGTTTGGAGATGGAGGTCCCAGGGTCCAGGAGTCTGCAACTGTGGCTGCAGGACTTTTGCTGGAGTGGCTGCTGGGTTGCAGGGAAGCTCCAAGGCCTATCTGCTTGGTGTATTGATGAATTCCCAAAGAAAGTCCATTTTCCCTTTCATGATGGCATGGGCTCCGCGCCCAAGTCCTGCAGTTTGGGGAGTGCCCGCTGTGGTGGCAGTCTCCCCCTGTCCTAGAGAGCCTGGACTATTCACCTGTGCTTCTCCTGTTAGATTCAACTGTTCCTTATTCACTCACACACACACATCCACACACTCTCCTTTCATTCCCTCACTCATTTCCTCTCCCTCACCTCCATCTTACCAGCCTCCATCTTCCGTGACAAAGATCCATTCTTTTTTTTATAACCAATTTATATTCCATCAGATATATACCAGTATATATCACACCTATTTTATCTATTTGTCTATTAATGGACACCTATAATGCTTTCATATCTTTACAATTGTAAATAATGTAGTAATGAACATAGAGATGCACATGTCTTTTAGGATTAGCATTTTGAGTTCCTTCAGATAAGTAACCAGAAGAGAAATTGCTAGATCATATGATAGTTCTACTTTTAATTTTTAATTCAATGACTATGTAGTATGTAAATAGTCAATCTTTATACTATTTTCTGTAGCAATTGCATCAATTTATAATTCCACCAACAGTGCATGAGGATTCTCTTTTCTTCACATCCTTGTAGACATTTTTTTCTTATTTATTTATTGGTAATAGCCGTTCTGACAGATGTGAGGTGATATCTCATTGTGGTTTTAATTTGTATTTTTCTGATGATTAGTGACATTGGAAATCTTTTCAAATGTCTTTTGGCCATCTGTATGTCTTCGTTTTTATTCTTTTTAAAAACTTATTCAGGAAAGGAGAATTTGATGGAGCTTGCAGAGCTCTTAAGACTTGGTTAAATTGTGTTATTATTGTATATGGTAGCAGGTGTGAGTGTTGCCTGGATAGCTCTTTGCTCTAAGGTGAGTATTCAGGACTGGAAAGTTGTTCAGTGTCCACTCCAATTTCTGTTCATGACACAGAATTAGTATAATCTGTGAGCCATTCCCTTCTAAATAATTTGCTTTCATATTTTGTATCTACACTGGCAAAATAACAGTTGTAACCACCTGTGGAAGATCATTCATCCTTGCTGAAAATGAAACTATTTTTCTTGGGAAATGTCCATGGAAAGCAGCTGTTGTGTCTGATTCCTTATTGGTTTCCTCAGATCTCCCACTGTCCTATTTTTATTTAGAATATTCTAAGTAAATATATATATATATATATATATATATATATATATATATATATATATATTAGAGAATAAGAGCTCTACTTTATCCTTCATAAAAATAGGGATCAGTTGCTGAAAAGTATATTGGCATTTTCAAATGCCTGCCTTTTGAAAACAATGTTATGGTAAAATGGGATAAATTGTCCTTTAAAGCAAACCTGACAACTCAAAGTTAGTCATTTTTGCAAATTTCTTCTTTCTCTGTGTAGTCTTGACCTTGGTTAGCTGATATAACATGATTTATAGTATGAGGGGTGTCCAGAGGGCAGAAACTATGTCATACGTGTTCTAAGATATAAATCATATAATATTTGTATGAAAAATTAGAAATTTTATGTACATGATTAATTGTTTAATAGAATTAATTATTTAGAATCTGTTTATAGAATATATCTTAGGTATATTATGATTTTTAAGTTATTCTTTAAAAGTTAATTTAAAAGTGAAGATAATATATGCCCAGGGTTGAAAAAATACAACAAGGCATCAGGATATGTAATAAAAATTAGTGGTCCCAGGGCTCATTCTTCTTTTACTCAGGGGTAATTACTTTGATCTCTTTTATTTGTTCCTTCTGTTAGTTATTTACAATCCCCAGTATTGTGCTTGTACTGTTATTTATTTATTTTGATGGGATAGATGAGGATTTAATTAATCTACAATTTCATCCCCATTTCTCCCAATATGTGGAATTGACTCCTTACAGTAATTTTCAATCATTTCCTCATTTTCTCCCCAGAGCTCACCCCTCTCTCCCTCTGTTTTCTGGTTTGGTTGTACAGAAGGTCCTAGAATTATGATGGGTTTGTCCAGTTAAGCCAATTTTAAGTTTAAAATATCATAAGTGGGTACGGGGTCAGGATCCAAGATGGTGGTGGAGTAGGTGGAAGCTACACTCATCTCCTCCCAGTGCCAAACGAGAATTACCGCAATAACCAACTGAAGACTAGTTGAACAGAAGTCTTATAACTAAGGATATACAGAAGGAGCCATATTGAGATTCTTAGGAAGGGCAGAGTCATGAAAAAGGTGGGTCTTGAACCCATGTGCAATGGCTAAGAATCTGGAGGGATATATCAGTGGCAAAGGTTCCCTGTGATGAGTATGAGGTCTCAACCCCATGTAGGCTTCTCAGTTCAGACCACCATAACCAAGAAGAGGAGCCCCCATCGCATCCAGTTGTGAAAATCAGCAAGGTAGAGAGGGGACCAAGCTAGAAACTCAGGAATCTCTTTAAAGGACCAGCACATAAAATCTCATTTTCAGCACTCACTCAGGGCTCTGATGGAAGAAAGACAGTTCAGAGAAAACTGATGTTATACAGACAAGTACTGGGTTGTGTGTTCCTGAGGATAGAACTGAAGGGTCAGCCACTAAAGTCCCAGTCTCCCACACCACCAACAGATGCTGTATTTCCTTGGTGGAATACCCATCTCCCTATCGCACCAGCCTGGAGAGGTACACTAGTACCACCCTCCCAACTCGATGTGCCCTGGCTTTGCCAAGCTCACACCTTGCAGAAAAATCCACTTGCTGCACTGAGCCTAGGCCCACAGTGCAGTTTTTCTTGGGAAGCTCTTGAGGAGATTTGGTGATCTCAGGGATTGTTGAAGACAGCTTGGGGAGAAACTGAATTGTGTGGCACTAAAGGGGAAGACCCACTTTACCCTCTGACTGGCATCATCCTTCATAGATGATCCACTAGTCTAATTTTCCAGACTCCTAGTGGCCCTGCCCTACTGAGCTCATACCCTGATGAGACTGTTGATTGTGACCAGTATAAGCCCACTGTACAAACTTTTTCAGGAGGCTATCAAGGAAGGCCAGGCAGCCTCAGGAGGTGGTGGAGTAGCTGAGAAGCAGAGGTGGATCTTGGGGTAACTTGAGCCTTTTGTTAACCTGTCCCTGGGCATAGGGTTGGTAGAAGCTGACTTTGGTATGCAGTTTGGGATCTCCTATATGTACCCAAGCCCAGCAGAAGTGGCCACAAACTGGTGATCACTTTGTAGCTCCAAATGAGTAGATCACAGGCAGCCCATGACATTTACCTGTGCTAGGAACCTTCATAGGAAACCCAGAGCCAACATACCCAGTGGTAGACTTCAGACTATATCATAGCTTGACCCTAGTAACTCCATAAGAAGCACACTCAAAGGAATATCTGGGCAGGCACCAGACCCTGCTGGAGCAGATTTTGCATTGTGGGGTCAGCTCATGTACAACAGCTTCTACACTGTGGTCTTGATTAATCCTCATAATCATCCAGTCTGAGCCTCAATCCTACTCATGGGGCCAACAACTATCTAAACTCATAATAGACGGGCTTGCATGTCACAAAAGGGACATTTCTGGAGCATCTAACTGAAGTGATCAGGGGGACTGCACAATTGAGCCCCACAGGACACTTATTACATAAAGCCACCATGCCAAGACTGGGAGACATAATAGAGACAAATTCAGAGAGAGAGAGAGAGAGCCAAAATGGGGAGTCAAAGAAATATGCCCCACAAGAAAGAAGAGGAAGAATCCCCAGAAAAAGAACTACCTGAAATGGAGACAAGCAAGTTACCAAATTCAGACTTCAAAATAATGGCTATAATGATGCTCAAGGAACTTAGAGGAAGAATGTAGACATGTACAGAAATGATGGTTAACAGCAAGGAGATGGAAACAAAGTGGAAGAGGGACTCAAGAGAAAGGTTGGGAGCTGGAAAGTTATGGAAAATAAAAGTAGGAAACTAACACTGATTGATATTCTGTTATGCATGCAGACTTCATGCTGGCTGGTGTTGATGTTAGGACTTAAAATAAGAATTTAATTTCAGTGAATAAAAGAGGATCTATGCTAACAAACAAATCAAAGGTGGTGGACAGGCAGAAAGGGAGCTGTGCACGATGTCATGAAGAGACTGGGCTCTCAAGTCAAACACACTTGAATAGTAGCTTTGCCTTGTGCTAATCACAGAAGCCTCACTCTACAGCCTCCCTAACCCTCAATTTCCTCATGTGTAAATTGTACATGATAATACCTTTCTCAAAGGTGATGATTCAATGAGATGCTTGCACACTGCCTGACACCTAGTGAGTGCTACGTATTTGGTTAAAAAAAAAAAATCAAAATAAATAAATAAACAAACCACTCTATTATCTAATAGGGTTATTTATTTATTTATTTTATTATGTTAAATAAATCTTTTTAAAATTAAATATTTATTATTCAGATTATTACATTTGTTTCTCTTTTTCCCCTCCATAGCACCCCTCCACACAGCTCCCACCCCTCCCTCTGCCCTTAGCTCCCTCCCATTGATCTCATCAATAGGTGTATGATTTTAGTCCAGTCTCTCCCTGTACTCCCTCACCCCTTTCCCCTGAGAATTATCAGTCCACTCCCTTTCTGCACTCCTGATTCTATTATATTCACCAGTTTATTCTGTTGATCAAATTTTTAATTCACTTAATTTTTAGATTCACTTGTTGATAGATATGTATTTGTTGTTCATAATTTTTTTGGCTTTTACCTTTTTCTTCTTCCTCTTCTAAAAGAGTACCCTTCAGCATTTCATAAAACACTGGTTGGGAGTTGATGAACTCCTTTAGCTTTTTCTTCTCTGTGAAGCTCTTTATCTACCCTTCAATTCTGAATGTTAGCTTTGCTGGATAGATTATTCTTGGTTGTAAGTTCTTGCTATTCATCACGTTGAATATTTTTTGCCACTCCCGTCTGGCCTGCATCGTTTCTATTGAGAAATCAGCTGACAGTTGTATGGGTGCTCCCTTGTAGGTAATAAACTGTTTTTCTCTTGCTGCTTTTAATATTCTCTCTTTGTCTTTTGCTCTTGGTATTTTAATTATGATGTGTCTTGGTGTGGTCCTCTTTGGATTCCTTTTATATGGGGTTCTGTGTGCTTCCTGGACGTGTAAGTCTATTTCTTTTATCAGATGTGGGAAGTTTTCAGTCATTATTTCTTTAAATAGGTTTTCAGTGTCTTGCTCTCTCTCTTCCTCTGGCACCCCCACAATTCTGATGTTGCTATGCTTGAGGCTGTCCCAGAGTCTCCTTACATTATATTCACATTTTTGGATTCTTTTCTCTTCTTGCTTTTCCAGTTGAGTGTTTTCTGTTACTTTATATTTCAAATTTTTGACTTGATTCTTGCCTTTCTCTAGTCTGCTGTTAGGACTCTGTATAATATTTTTTTATTTCAGTCAGTGTCTCTTGTTGGTCCTTTTTCATCTCCTCTTGGGACTCGCTAAATTTATGCATCATCTCTAGCATCTCTTAGTTGGCTCTTTAGCATCTCTAGTTGGCTCTTTTGCATCTCTAGTTGGCTTTTTTGCATCTCCTCTTGGATCTCGCTAAATTTATCCATCTTTTCTAGCATATTCTTGAAAAGCCTTATAAGCGTGGTTTTGAACTCTATATTCAGTCATTCTTTTCCCTCCATTTCTTTTGTTTTTGATCCCTTCCCTTGTCTTGGCATTTTCACTATGTCGGGGAAACTTCTGTACTTGAAAAACCGCAGAAGCCTCTGTTGAGCTTGGGATGGGTGGAGTCTCAGGGTTTAAGGGACCGCCTTGCCTTCCAGTCGGTCCTGTCCTCCAAGTCTCACGTGACTGGGTAATCGCTGGAGTGGTCCTTGTTCCAGCGCGCCCGCAGTGCCTCTAGACCGCTGCCTTTCCAGCTCCCCTCCACACCAGGACCACAGGAGTCTCGATCTCCAGGGTTTCGCCCGAAACAGGGACCTAGTGGAGTCAGAAGTGGCACAGTTGGGAGGGTCTGTCTCCCGCCCAGTCGCGAAAGCCAGTGGCACAATCAGCAATCTGTCCTTCGTGTAGCGCTGTGTCCGTGCGTGTGCGCGACCTCGACCAGACCTCCTATCTTTTGCGACTACCCTAAATTTCCGTGCACTTCTCCCTTTTCACAGTCCAAACTCCCCCCGTATGAGTTTCAGCTGGATCTGGGGTTTAGTGTCGTAGGATAAGGGGTTCAATGCCGTTGGGAGTCTCCATTTCCCTCCCGCCAGAGAAAGCCAGCCAGGTACTCGGGCATCTGCTCTCTCAGCGCGCGCGTCTCCGTACCTCAGCTTTTTGCAGATCCTCTGGGTTTCTGTGAGCCCCTCTCTTTCCTTCTAGTTGTAGAACTTATACTCGGCCAGCTTTCCTGTGGTTCTGGATGATGTCTGTTCTCTCTTTTAGTTGTAGTTTTGAAATTGTTGTACGAGGCAGCAGTGTAGGCGTTTAACTTTGTCGCCATCTTGGATTCTCCTAAATAAATCTTTATTGTTCAGTTTATTACAAATGTTCCTCTTTTCTTCCCTCCCATAGCTCCCCTGCACCTGATTCCCCGCCCCCATCACTTCATGCTCTTACCACTCACCACTGTCCTCATCCATAGGTGTAAGATTTTTGTCAATCTCTTGCTGCACCCCTCTCTCCTCCTTTCCCCCAATAATTGTTAGTCCATTCCCTTTCTATGTCCCTAATTCTATTATATTCACCAGTTTATTTTGTTCATCAGATTTTTTTATTCATTTGATTTTTAGATTCACTTGTTGATAGGTATGTATTTGTTATCACTTTGTTGTTCATAATTTTTATCTTTACCTTTTTATTCTTCTTCCTCTTCTTAAAGAAAACCCTTCAGCATTTCATACAATCCTGGTTTTATGGTGATGAACTCCTTTAGCTTTTTCTTATCTGTGAAGCTCTTTATCTGACCTTCAATTCTGAATGATAGCTTTGCTGGGTAGAACACCCTTGGTTGTAGGTTCTTGCTATTCATCACGCTGAATATTTCTTGCCACTCCCTTCTGGCCTGCATCGTTTCTGTTGAGAAATCAGCTGACAGTCGTATGGGTGCTCCCTTGTAGGTAACTTTTTCTCTTGCTGCTTTCAAGATTCTCTCTTTGTCTTTTGCTCTTGGCATTTTAATTATGATGTGTCTTGGTGTGGTCCTCTTTGGATTCTTTTTGTTTGGTGTTCCATATGCTTCCTGGACATGTAAGTCTATTTCTTTTACCAGATGTGGGAAGTTTTCAGTTATTATTTCTTCAAATAGGTTTTCAGTATCTTGCTGTCTCTCTTCTTCTGGCATTCCCATAATTCTGATGTTGGTATGCTTGAAGTTGTTCCAGAGGCTCCTTACACTATCTTCACATTTTTGGGCTCTTTTTTTTTTTTTAGGGTGTTTTTTGCTTCCTCATATTTCAGATCTTTGATCTGATTCTTGGGGTCCTCTAGTCTGCTGTTGGATTTATGTATATTATTCTTTATTTCAGACAGTGCATGCTTAGTTTCTGACTGTTCCTTTTCCATTTTTTTTGACATTCTCATTAAGATCTTTGAAGGATTCACTAAGTTCTCAATAAGTTTGTTGGTGGTTTGTAGAAGATTCTTGAATAACCTTATAAATGTGGTTTTGAACTCTATGTCCAGTCATTTGCTTTCTTCTATTTCTTTCATTCATGACATGTTTCTTGGTCTCCAATTTTGGCTGCTTCCCAGTGTTGATGGAAGCTTTGTGTGCTAGTTGTCCTTAGGGCCCAGTAGCTCCACCTCCCCAATCACCTGAGGTGGACACACTTGGTACACCCCTTTGTGAGCTGGGTTCACAGTCTTGTTGTAGTTAAGCCTTGATTGCTATTGGTACACTGGGAGGAATTGAACTCCAGGCCAATTGACTGTGAGGATTAGCTGTGTCTATTAATTGAAGAACTACTGTGCTAGAGACACCCCTATTGGGCAGAATTTGCTTCAGTGGGGCTTTGGTGCTCACGGCATCTGCCTCTTGAAAGTGTCACTTATTTATGTGAGGAGTTGAAATCTGGTGTCGTCTCACCCTGACCTCTAGAAACACTGGTTCCTGGATCTCCAAGAAGGTGCAAGTCAGCTAGTGTCTGAGGTCACCCAGCAGGAGCTACAGGGAGCTCTGCAGATTTCTCCTCTTTGCTTGGAGTTTGGAAGATTTGGAGTTGATTTCTCCTCTTTGTTTAGAGTTTGGAAGTTTTGGAGTTGTCTGACCCAGCTGCAATTTGTTAGGTTAAGCTGCCAGAGGGCAGGCCATTCATATGCAAAAGTCGTTGCACAGCTGGGTGGGTTTATAAATTTGGCAGAGCGGGGTCTAGAGGAGTCTCTAGGCTAGGATATGGCAAACAGCGATGGCTGGCAGTCAGCCCTCTCTGCCGCATTCTGTTCAGTGTCCTGTGTCCAGTGGCCCAGCACAGTAAACAATGATTACAATGTGCAACTCAGCGAGAGAGCCACCTTTCCTTTTCAAACTGATGGCAGACAGTCCAGTTTCTTCTTTTATGAGTTTGGGTTCCCAGAATCTCACCAAAAACTGGAGTTCAGAGAATCAGGAACTTATAACTCCCTCCCAATTGGAGCGTCTCCATACCTCTGCCTTTCTGAGTCTCTGCACGTCCCACCAGGTCTGGATGCACTTTTTTCTTTCCTTCTAGTTGTAGAACTTTCACTTCGCCAGATTTCCTGTGGTTCTGGGAGATAGTTGTTTTATCTTTTAGTTGTAGTTTTGGTGTGATTGCGAGAGATAGCATGTACAGATGTATATCTTATGCTGTCATCTTCTGTTCTTTCTCTAACAGGTTTTTTAATTAGCAAATTAAACACCTCTAACATAATTTCTACTTGCTCCTGTTTAGTATTCAATGGGCCTACTTATTCTCTATCTGTAATATTCAGATCAAGTGCTCATGGATGTTATTACGGTTTGCAAATTTCACGGCCATTCCCTTCATAGTCCCACCATAAGGGTATTGTACAAATGTCCCCAAATAAGCATTAAATGCTCAAAAATATTTTCTAAATATCACTCCTTTTAGCTATACAATGAGAAGAAAGGCAGAGAGTGGCCTTTAAGAGCTGTTAGCCTGTATGCTTTTCTTGAAAGTAAAAATATCTGCATGAAAATTACTGAAACATTACAGACAAAAAGTTATGTGAGGAACTGACAGGTCTCTCAATGCTTTGAGATGCCTTCTAGGCTAACATTCAAACCCACACTCCCATGAGAGGGAGCAATTTAATTGATTCCTTCATTTTACACATTACTTTTGTAGTATTTGTCCCAATTCCTGGATAAAAAAAAAACACGTATTTTACTAAACAATCTATTTATAAGCTTGAATAAAGATAGAGCTTAATCAGTCATATGTACATTTTAAAATAATAGAAATATATGAGGCCTGATGACTTGGAGAATACCTAGTAACCTAAAGCCATGTTGTTTTTTTTTTAATTAAGTTTATTGGGGTGAAATTGATTAATAACACTATATACATTTC
Organism: Lasiurus borealis; assembly: GCA_004026805.1. Taxonomy (NCBI): domain Eukaryota; kingdom Metazoa; phylum Chordata; class Mammalia; order Chiroptera; family Vespertilionidae; genus Lasiurus; species Lasiurus borealis. The sequence goes on along the minus strand of PVJN01021473.1, from coordinate 6,064 downwards.
AGATATACAAGTCTAAAATCCATCAACTGTATGTTGCATTGTGTGCTCACCACTGAAAGTCTAGTTTTCTTCTGTCATCATATATTTAACCCCCTTAACCCTTTTCTGCCTACTTCCTACCCCTTTGTATTGTCTGTGTCTATGAGTTTGTTCATTTGTTGTAAAATCATGTTTTTAATTAAAATTAAAACTCTTTGCTAATTTAAAAAGAATAACAAAATCTCCTCTATACTTTCTGAAAGTGACTATATCTGTACCTTCTCTCTGAAACCTCATTTATACACTCTGGCCCATTTGAATAATTTCTGTTCTCATACCCAGAAGGAATTTTTTAAAAAAATATAATGAATAGTGGTCTGGTGTGCAAAATTTGTGTACAGTGGGTGATTTCCTCAGTCTAGCCTGCAACCTCTCCAATAGGGGACCCATTGGGAGGATCGGGCCTAAACCTGCAGTCAGACATTGCTCTCACAATCTGGGACTACTGGATCCTAAATGCTCATCTGCCTGCCTGCCTGATTGCCCCTAACTGCCTCTGTCTACCTGATTGACCCCAACTGCCCTCCCCCACAAGTCTGATCTCGCTCCCCAACACACACACACACACACACACACACACACCCTATGGTTTTCCTATATACATTTACATTGATTTTTCTCCAACTATACCAAGTAGAAGCATCATGAGAATAAAGTAGTATTTGCATGGAACCAGTTGACATAACAGACAATACCATCTCCAGATGCTGAAATGAAAATTAAGGACTTCCTCAAAAAACATTATTGATTGCATTATTTTTCTTCAAGACCTCACTCACTTAAATGACTGTAAAGAAAATAAGGGATTATAAGCTAATAATGATGCAGAAAAGGAGAGGGAGGAGAGAGTTTAGTCTATTTAGAGGGGTGAGAAGCTTTGGAGAAGTTGGTAATGATGGAGCAATATAGAGTGAGCCTATGAAGCCACTGAGCTCAGGAGAATTTTAGAAATATCAGGATTAAACACAGCACCTGAAAACAGTTTAGATGGTACCCTATTTATGATAGTTTTAATTACAATGGTTTGACTTACAATTTTTTAAATTCATAATGAGGGAAAAGAGGTAGGAATTCTAGAAACCACACTTCTAGAAATATGAGGAATGATACTCTTTTTGTAATGTTGGATAGAGGTAGTGAGATGATTTCTCTCAACTGTGGCTAATATGTGTTCTAAGTACATTTAGGGTGGTCTAGCCTAAGCTGTGATGATCCATAGGTTAAGTATATTAAATGCATTTTTATTTACAACTAGAGGCCTGGTGCACAAAATTCCTGCACGGGGGGAGGGACTGTGTATGTCCCTCATCAGCCCAGCCTGCCTCTCTCCAATCTGGGATTCCTCAAGAGATGTCCAACTGCTTGTTTAGTCCCGATCCAGGTAGGATTGGGCCTAAATGGGCAGTATGACATCCCTCTCACAATCCAGGACTGCTGGCTCCCAAATGCTTGCCTGCTTGCTTTCCTGATTGCCCCTAACTGCTTCTGTCTGCCAGCCTGATCACCCCCTAACCACTCCCTAATTACCCTCTAACTGCTCCCTGCTATCCTGATTGCCCCTAACTGCCCTCCTCTGAAGGCCTGGTCACCCTAATTGTCCTCCCTGCAGGCCTGGATCCCCCCCAACTGCCTTTCCCTGCAGGCCTGGTTGCCCCCAACTTCCCTCCTCTGTCAGTCTGGTCACCCCTAACTTCCCTCCCCTGCAGGCTTGATCACCCCCAACTGTCCTTCCTTGCAGGCCTGGTCCTACCTAACTGCCCTCCCCTGCTGGCCTGATTGCCCACAACTGCCATCTCTTCCAGACCTGGTCCCTCCCAACTCCCCATTCCCTGCTGGCCATCTTGTGGTGGCCATCTTGTGTATATATGGGGGCAGCCATCTTGTATGTTATGATGGTCAATTTGTATATTACCCTTTTATTAGATAGGCATGGTGCATGTTTGGGGACCAGCTGGTTTGCCCTGAAGAGTGTCCTGGATCAGGGTGGGGGTTCCTCGGGGCATGGGGTTGCCTGGGACAGCAGCCTGTGGTGGTTTGTAGACTGGCCACACTCCTTGGCAACCCAAGCAGAGGCCCTGGTATCTGGGGTTTATTTATCTTCTACAATTGAAACTTTGTAGTGTAGGCCAAGGCAGGCCAGGGTTGTGGGAGCTTGGCTTCCTCCATCTCCAAGGGCAATCAAGCTTCTTGCTCTCTCCATCTCTGTGACTGCCACCATTTTTGTTGGGGTTTATTTATCTCTTGATCCTATAAGAGATAAATTGAATGGGCTCACATTAAGGCAGGACTAGACCATACTTAGTGTGACACAGTTGATCTTTATAACCATGTAATATAGGTAGAGGTCTTATATAGACATCCTTTTTAAAAAATGTATTGTATAAAGCTTTACCTATGTCTCATTTTCCCCCCATTGACCCCCCCCTCCCTGCCCCACCCAGGGCATGTCCCTATTGCCCCAGTGTCTATGTCCTTTGCATATCCTAATATGCATGCATACAAGTCTTTTTGTTTCTTTCTAACCCCCCTCTTACCTCCCCTGCCATTTGTCTCTAGATGTATTTTTGTTCATCAAATTATGTTGATCATTATATCCCACATATGAGTGAGATCATATGATATTTATTTTTCTCTGACTGGCATATTTCACTTAGCATAATGCTCTCCAAATTTATCCATGCTGTTGCAAATGGTAAAAGTTTCGTCTTTTTTATAGCAGCAAAGTATTCCATTGTGTAGATGTACCAGTTTTTTTAATGGGCACTTAGGCTGTTTCCAAATCTTAGCTATTATAAGTTGTGCTGCTATGAACATAGGGGTGCACATATCTTTTCTGGTTGGAGTTTCTGGTTTCTTGGGATATAGTCCTAAAAGTGGGATGACTGGGTCAAATGGAAATTCCATTTTTAGTTTTTTGAGGAAACTCCATACTGTTTTCCACAGTGGCTGTACCAGTCTGCATTCCCACCAACAGTGAAGGAGGGTTCCTTTTTTCTCCAAATCCTCACTAGCACTTGTCATTTGTTGATTTGTTAATGATAGCCATTCTGACAGATGTGAGATGGTATCTCATTGTCCTTTTGATTTACATCTCAGATGATTACTGACATTGAGCATGTTTTCATGTTTCTCTTTACCTTCTGTATGTCTGAAAATGTCAATTTAGGTTGTTTGCCTATTTTTTGATTGAATTGTTTATTTTCCTTTTGTTAAGTTGTATGAGTTCTCTGTATATTTTGGAGATTAAAACCTTATCTGAAATAGCATTGGCAAATATGTTCTCCCATGTAGTGGGCTTTTTTGTTGTTCTGTTTATGGTTTATTTTGCTGGGCAGAAACTTTTTATTTTGATGTAGTCCCATTTGTTTATTTTGTTCTTAGTTTCCATTGTCCTAGGAGCTGTGTCAGTAAAGATATTGCTATGACATATATCTGCAATTTTGCTGCCTATGGAGTCTTGTAGGATATATATGATTTCCTGTCTTACATTCAATTCCTTTAGCCATTTTGAGTTTGTTTTTGTGTGTATGGTGTAAGTTGGTGATCTAATTTTAATTTTTGCATGTATCTGACCAAATTTTCAAGCACCATTTATTGAAGAGACTGTCTTGACTTCATTGTATGTTTTTGCCTCTTTTGTCAAATATTAATGGAACTTAATGGCTTGGATAGATTTCTCTGTTCTTTATTCTGTTCTACTGGTCTATACGTCTGTTCTTGTGCCAGTACCAGGCAGTTTTGAGAACAGTGGCTTTGTAATTTAGCTTGAAATCTGCTATTGTGATCCCTCTAACTTTGTTCTTCTTTCTCAGGATGCTTTGGCTATTCAGGGTCTTTATTCATTCCAGATTAATTTTGGAGAGTTTCTTCTAGGTCTGTGAACTATGCAATTGGTGTTTTAATGGGGATTGTATTGAATCTGTAGATTGCTTTGGGTAGTATGGACATTTTAATGATGTTGATTCTACCAATCCATGAACATGATATGTTATTTGTTATTCCATTTGTTTATGTATTCCTCTAACTCTTTTTTCAAAATCCTCTAGTTTTCTGAGTACAGTTTTTTTTTTTTACCTCCTTAGTTAAGTTTATTTGTAGGTATCTTAATATTTTTGTTGCAATGGTAAATGGGATTGTGTGTTTAAGTTTCTCTTTCTGTGAATTCATTATTGGTGTGTAATGAGGTCATATATGTCTGGGTGTTAATTTTGTATCCTGCTACATTGATGACTTCATTTATTAGGTCCAATAGTTTTTTGATAGAACTTTAGGGTATTTTACATGTAGAATCATGTTATTTGTGAATAAGGACAGTTTTACTTCTTTTTTATTTGGAGACCTTTTATTTCTTGTTCTTGTCTGATTGCTATGGCTAGCACTTCCAGTACTATTTCAAACATGAGTGATGAAATTGGGCATCCCAGTCTCCTCCCCATTCTCAGGGAAAATGATTTTAGTTTTTGCCCATTGAGTATGATGTTGGCTGTAGGTTTGTCTTATAAGGCTTTTAGTATGTTGAAGTATTATCCCTCTATTCCCACTTTGCTGAGAGTTTTTATTAAGAAAATGTGTTGCATTTTGTCAAAAGACTTTTCTGCATTGATTAATATGATTATGTGTGTGATTTTTGTCTCTCAGTTTATGTGATATATTACATTTATTGATATTGTACCATCCTTGCATGCCCAGAATAAATCCCATTTGGTCATGGTGTATGATTTTTATAATGTACTAGAGGCTCGGTGCATGAAATTCGTGCATGGGGTGTGTGTGTCCCTTAGCCCAGCCTTCACATTGTACAATCCGGGACTCCTCGAGGGATGTCCCGACTTCTGTTTAGGCTCAATCCAGATCGGGCCTAAATGGGTAGTTGGGACATCACTCTCACAATCCAGGACTACTGGCCCCCAATCGCTCACCTGCCTGCCTGCTGGATTTCCCCTAATGACTTCTGCATGCCAGCTTGATCACCCCCTAATCACTCCCCTGCCAGCCTAACTGACACCTAACTGCTCCCCTGCTGGCCTGATTGCCCCTAACTGCCCTCTCCTGCAAGCCTGGTGACCCTAACTGCCCTCCTCTGAAGGCCAGATCTCCCCAAACTGTCCTCCCTTGCAGGCCTGGTCCCTCCCAATTGCCCTCCCCTGCCAACATCTTATGGTGGCCATCTAGTTTCTACATGGAGGTGGCCATCTTTGGCCATAGTGGGGTAGCCATCTTGTGTGTCAATTTGCATATTACTCTTTTATTAGATAGGATTGCTGAATCTGATTTACTAGAATTTTGTTGAGAATGTTAGTATCTATGCTCATCAAGGATATTGACTTGTAGTTCTCTTTCTTTGTGATATCTTTATGTTGTTTTGGGATTAGGATAATGCTGGCTTCATAGAGAGAGCTTGAAAGTGTGCTTTCATCTTGAATTTTTTGAAATAGTCTGAGAAACATAGGTTTTAGTTCTTATCTTAATGTTTAGTAACACTCCCCTTAAAGCCATTTGGACCAGGGCTTTTGTTTTTTGGAAGAGTTTTGATCTTCAATAGTTGTCAGCCTATTCAGGTTTTTTGATTTTTCCTGATTGATTTTTGGGAACTTCTCTATTTCTAAGAATATGTCCATTTCATCTAGGTTGTTCATTTTGTTGGAATAGAGTTGATAATAGTATTTTTTCTTAATCTTTTTTTTTGGTATGGGATCGGTTGTTAGTATACCTGGGTCCTCTCCTTTTCTTTTTGATGAGCGTGGCTAGAGGTTCATCAATCTTTTTTTATGTTTCCAAAAAAAAACAACTCTTGTCATTTTGATTTTTTTGGTCTCTATGTCATTTATTTCTGCTGTGATTTTTATTTTCCTTCCTTCTGCTTACAGTGAGCTTTTCTTATTGCTTGTTTTCTAACTCTTTGAATTGTAGGGTTAAATAATTTATTCCCACTTTTTCTTTCCTTGCCCTCCCTCTTCTCCTCCCTTCCTTTTCCCTCCCTTCCCCTCCCTTCCTTTCCCCCTTCCCATCCCCTTCCCCTCCCATC
>PVJN01021472.1:0-34551 GCA_004026805.1 Lasiurus borealis | reverse complement strand
ACTGTTAATTCTTAGGGGGAAAGGGGTGAAGGGTGTACAGGGAGAGACTGGACAAAAATCATACACCTATGGATGAGATCAATGGGAGGGAGCTAAGGGCAGAGGGAGGGTGGGAGCTGGGTGGAGGGGTGCTATGGAGGGGAAAAAAGAGAAACAAATGTAATAATCTGAATAATAAAGATTTAATTTAAAAAAAAACTAGATTAGATATAGAAGTGGTTTTCACAGCTCCTGATCCTATAATTTCTCCGTCTTGCCACTATTGACATTTTGGGCCTGATAATTTTTCTGTGTGTGGACTGTCCTGTGCATTGTAGGATGTTTAGCAGCATCCACTAGATGTCAGGAGCAATTGCCCCACTTTGTAACAACCCAAAATGTCTCCAGATGTTTTCTAATGTCCCCTGGGGGACAAAATCATGTCCCATTAAGAACCACAACCTGTCTTTGCCAATTCTTCCCCACAACCCCTTTTTGGATTAGCATATGGCTCTCCTACTATTGGGTGTGAAAGGATAAGTAGAACCTATCTTCGATAATTTTGTCATTACTCCTATTAAACATATTTCAGCCGAAACTGGTTTGGCTCAGTGGACAGAGCGATGGTCTGTGGACTGAAGGGTCCCATGTTCAATTCCAGTCAAGGGCATGTACCTTGGTTGCAAGCACGTCTCCAGTGGTGGGGGGTCGGGGGTGTAAGAGGTGGCTGATCGATGTTTCACTCTCATTGATGTTTTTGACTATCCCTCTCCCTTCCTCTCTGTGAAAAATCAATAAAATACATTTAAAAATTTTTTTCATTTGTTCTCTTTAAGCTTCTTCTCAAAAAATGAAAACGAGTGACAATGTCAGTGCCCCAAAATCACACCAAAGACAAAAATTTAATTAAAATATTATGATTAGAAATTCTAAAACAGTAATTGGTGGGGAGATGATTTGTTACTGATATCTTCTACTTATAGTACAGATAAATCCTCTGTCTTCTGATGTAAATGATGGATTTGGAGTAATGCTTACCAACAATGCCACATCCTCTCTTGCCAGGAGCAAGAGGGATTAGACTTCCTATTTCAGTTCCTGTCACTGCCTCCAACCCCTATGAGCAGGGCAGGCCACATTTTGCAACTGATAACCATGCATTCCCAGTTCAAAGTCTTGTCTTCTCGCACCTCTCTGCTCCTGATTTCATTTCTGTACTCTTCCATTCCCCACAAGATCCCATGTCATTTTTTTAGCATGTGCCTCACTCCTGCTGCTATTTTTGCTGCTACTCCTTGCCCAACAGTCGAGCCTCTCAGGGAATATTTTACCTGCATCTCAATAGTTTCAACCAGAGAAACATCCTTGCAGGTTGCTGATTGATAGTGCTACTGATGTTTTTAAAGCCTGTGGCTCTGGGGACTAATGAGGACAAAGACCCCAATTGATGCTCTTTTTAAAAAACCTGCCCTTCCTTAGGTTTTGGACTTTTCAGACCTGAATTAACTTGTCACTTCACTGATTTCAGAAATATTTTATTTTGCCACATATTTTCCCACAGCAGTGGTGTATGTCATCAGTATTGCACACTCTTGTTCCCCTGTCCTTTTTAATACAGCCTGAGTAGTAGTAGTTTTAAAATTGTAACTTATTTCTTGAGTAGACTACTTGAACATTTTCTGTAGGATTAGCACTGTTTGCCGGATCTAAGTGTCCTCCTTTGGCTTCTGGCTCAGGCACTGATTTTTTTAACAGTCCTCCAGGTTCTCCTCCTCTAGATGTCCAAAATGGCTCAGAATTTCAGGGAGGCTCCCTACTTTTCTTCTTCCTTAAAGATGGTGGCCAGATGTCCATAGCAAGAGATGTGGCTTATGTTAAGCAACATGGGCTTCACTTAGGCGTTTATAAGAAATACAGGTTCTCAGGCCTGACCCAATACCTACTTAATCAGGAGCTGCATTTTCACAAGTCCCCAGTATTTTTATTATTATTACCATTATTATTATTGTTATTGTTCATCATCACCCAAGGATATTTTCCCATTTATTTTTAGAGAGAGTGGAAGGACAGAGAGAGACAGACAGAAACACTGACCTAAGAAAGATACATGACAAACACAGCAGCAACTGGAAAGAAGACTTAAAAAGCAAGAAGAGAGCCTAAAGGAGCTTTGGGACAAAACAAATCAAAACAACATTTTCATAATAAGGATACTAGAAGTAGAGGAAGAGAAGCAAGGAATAGAAAACCTGTTTGAAAAAATAATGACATAAAACTTCCCTGAAATTGGCAAGAAAAAAAAACTATGCAAGTCCAAGAAGTACATAGAGTCCCAAACAAATTGAACTCCAGAAGACCAACACCAAGACACATCATAACTAAATTGGTAAACATTAATGACAAGTAAGAACCCTAAAGGCTGCCAGAGAGAGACAGAAAGTTACCTACAAGGGATCTCCTATTAGAATATCAATTGATTTCTCAACAGAAACACACCAGGCCAGAAGGGAATGGAATGAAATATACAATGTGATGGAAAACAAGGGACTGAACTCAAGAATACTATACCTAGCAAGGCTATCATTCAAAATTGAAGGAGGAATCAGTAGCTTCTTAGACAAAAATGAGCTAAGAGAGTTTATCACTATCAAGCCAACAAATGCTAAAGGGACTGCTGTAAAAAAAAAAGAAAGAAAGAGAAAGGCAAGAAGAAACACACTAAGGAAAAATATGACAATAAACATGTACTTGTCAATAATAACATTAAACGTAAATGGATTAAATGTAACAATCAAAAGACATAGGGTAGCTGAATGAATAAGAAAACATGATTCATATATTTGCTGTCTACAGGAGTCCCACCTCAGAGCAAAGGATTCAAAGAGTGAAGGGATGGAAAAACATTTTTCAGGCAAACGGAAATTAGAAAAAAGCTGGGATGGCGATACTTATATCTAATAAAATAGACCTCAAAGGCCATAACAAGAAATAAGGAAGGCCACTACATAAAACTAAAGGGATCAATTTAATAAGAAGATATAACTCTGATAAACATGTGCACCCAATGCAGAAGTACCCAAATACAGTGGTACCTCGAGATATGAGTTTAATTAGTTCTGTAACCTTGAGGCGTGGGAAACTATGAGATGCTCGAGTAGCGGTAAACTGGTGGGTCGTGTGCAGCTGGCCAATCCAAGCAATTACTCCTATCTCAAATGTTGCTTGTATTTCAAAGCAAAAATCGCTTGCTCGACGGCTCATATCTCAAAAATCTCGTATGTTAGGGCACTTGTATTTCAAGGTGCCACTGTACATTAAAAAACAAACAAACAAAAACTTAAGGGCAGAGGCTGGGGTGGGAACCGGGTGGAGGAGAGCTATGTCGGGGGGAGCGGGGAAGAACAATTGTAATAATCTGAACAATAAAGATTTATTAAATAAAACAAAAAGATATAAGTTAAAAAAAAAACCTGGAAGATATCAAAGGAGAAAATGACAATAATAGAATCATAGTAGGGGACTTTAATACAGCACTGACATCACTGGATAAATCCTCTAGAAAAAAAAATCAGCAAAGAAACAGCAATTCTAAATAACTCTGTAGATCACATGGACCTAATTGACATCTTCAGAGCATTTCACCAAAATCACGGAATATATGTTCTTCTCAATGCACATGGGGCATTTTAAAAAATGGACCACATATTGGGTCACAAGCAAAGTCTCCCCAAATTCAAAAAGATTGAAATTATATCAAGCATTTTCTCAGACCACAATAGCATAATATTAGAAATAAATTACAATAAAAATATTCCACCCTAACCAGTGTGGCTCAATGGATAGAGCATAGGCCTGCAGACTGAAGGGTCCTGGGTTCGATTCTGGTCAGGGGCATGTACCTTGGTTGCGGTCATTTAAGGCAGCTGATCAATGTTTCTCTCTCATCGATGTTTCTAACTATCCCTCTCCCTTCCTCTCTGTGAAAAATCAATAAAATATATTTTTAAAAAATTCCAAAAAATTTAAACACTTGGAAGCTGAATAGCATGCTATTATACAATGATTGGGTTATCAATGAGATCAAAGAAGAAATTAAAACATCCTGTAGGCTAATGACACAACAACACAAAAACTATGGGACACAATGAAAGCAGTCTTGAGAGGGAAGTTTATAGCTCTACAGGCCTATCTAAAAAAAAATGGTAATGAATAATCTAACTCAACAACTCAAAGAATTAGAAAGAGAGTAACAAGAAAAGCCCATAGTGAGCAGAAGGAAGGAAATAAAGATCAGAGCAGAAATGAATAACATAGAGACCAAAAAATAAATAAAATAATACAAAAGATCAACAAAACCAAGAACTGGTTCTTCGAAAGAATAAACAAGATTGATGAACCTCTAGCCAGGCTCACCAAGAAGCAAAGAGAGAGGAGCCAAATAAACAAAATCAGAAATGAAAGGGGTGAGATAACAACAGACCCCACAGAAATACAAAGGATTGTTAAAAAATACTATGAATAATTCTATTCTAATATTACACAACCTAGAGGAAATAGACACATTCCTAGAAAAACACAACCTTCCAAAACTCACTCAGGAAGATTCTAAAAATCTCAATACACTGGTAATTATGGAAGAAATTGAAGAAGTCATCAAAAAGCTTCCAACAAACAAAAGCCCAGGGCCAGATGGCTTCACAGGGGAGTTTTACCAAACATTCAAGGAAGAACTAAAACCTATCCTCCTCAGACTATTCCAAGAACTTCAAGAGGAAGGAACACTTCCAAACTCCTTTTATGAAGCCAGCATCACCCTAATACCAAAACCAGATAAAGATAACAAAATGAAAAAGAATTACAGGCCAATATCCCTTATGAACATAGTTGCCAAAATCCTCAACAAAATTCTAGCAAATCGAATACAGCAGTACATCAGAAAGATTATGCACCATGACCAATTAGGATTTTTTTAAAATATATTTTTATTGATTTTTTACAGAGAGAAAGGGAGAGAGATAGAGAGTTAGGAACATCGATGAGAGAGAGAGAGAGAGACATCGATCAGCCGCCTCCTGCACGCCTCCCACCGGGGATGTGCCTGCAACCAGGATACACGCCCTTGACCGGAATCGAACCTGGGACCCTTCAGTCCACAGGCCGACGCTCTATCCACCGAGCCAAACCGGTTTCAGCCCAATTAGGATTTATCCCAGGGATGCAAGGGTGGTACAATATTCACAAATCAATAAACGTGATACATCACATAAACAAATTGAGAGATAAAAATCACATAGTCATATCAGTGGATGCAGAAAAAGCATTTGACAAAATCCAACATCCTTTATTGATTAAAAACTCTCAGCAAAGTGGGAATAGAAGGATCAGACCTCAACATAATAAAAGCCATATATGACAAACCCACAGCCAACATCATATTCAATGGGCAAAAACTAAAACCATTTCCCCTAAAATCAGGAACAAGACAGGGATGCCCACTCTGACCACTCCTATTCAACATAGTGCTGGAAGTACTAGTCATTACAATCAGACAAGAAAAAGAAATAAAAGGTATCCAAATTGGAATAGAAGAAGTAAAACTGTTCTTATTTGCAGATGACATAATACTGTACATAGAAAACCCTAAGACTCCATAAAAAAATTATTAGACTGAATAAATTAATTCAGCAATGTAGCAGGATTCAAAATTAATGCCAAGAAATCTATGGCATTTCTATATACCAATAATGAACTTACAGAAAGAGAGACTAAAAAAGCAATCCCATTTACCATCGTACCAAAAAAATTAAGATATCTAGGAATAAACTTAACTAAGGAGGTAAAAGACCTATACATGGAAACTACACGACACTGAAAAAAGAGATAGAGGACATAAACAGATGGAAGAACATACCATGTTCATGGATTGGCAGAATCAACATCATCAAAATGTCCATACTACCCAAAGCAATCTATAAATTCAAATCACTTCCCATTAAAATACCAATGGCATATTTCACAGACTTAGAACAAACTTTCCAAAATTCATCTGGAATAAAAAAAGATCCTGAATAGCTGCAGCAATCCTGAGAAAGAAGAACAAAGTAGGTGGGATCTCAATACCAGCTTTCAAGCTGTATTACAAAGCCACTGTTCTCAAAACAGCCTGGCACTGACACAAAAACAGACATATAGATAAATGGAATAGAATAGAGAACCCAGAAATTGACCCAAACCACTATGCCCAATTAATATTGGACAAAGGAGGCATGAACATACAATGGAGTCAAGATAGTCTCTTCAACAAATGGTGCTGGAAAAATTGGACAGATACATGCAAAAAAATGAAACTAGATCACCAACTTACACCATACACAAAAATAAACTCAAAATGGATAAAGGACTTAAACATAAGACAGGAAACCATAAAAATACTAGAGGAATCTACAGGCAGCAAAATCTCTGACATAGGCCCAAGGAACTTCTTCACTGATACTGCTCCTAGGGCAATGGAATCTAAAGAGAAAATAAACAAATGGGACTACATCAAAATAAAAAGCTTTTGCACAACAAAGGAAACCATCAATAAAACAACAAGATATCCCACTGCATGGGAGAACATATTTGCCAATAATATCAATGATAATGGGTTTAATCTCCATTTACACAGAACTCACACAACTTCACAAAAAGAAGATAACCCAATCAAAAAATGGGCAACTGACCTACACAGATACTTTTTTTTAAAAAATTTATTTTATTGATTTTTTACAGAGAGGAAGGGAGAGAGATAGAAAGTCAGAAACATCGATGAGAGAGAGACATCGATCAGCCGCCTCCTGCACGCCCCACAGTGGAGATGTGCCCGCAAGCAAGGTACATGCCCCCGACCGGAATCGAACCTGGGACCTTTCAGTCCGCAAGCCGACGCTCTATCCACTGAGCCAAACCGGTCTCGGCCACAGATACTTTTTGAAAGAAGAGAGAAGAAAGGCCAAGAGACATATGGAAACATGCTCCAAGTCACTAATTATTGGAGAGATGCAAATGAAAACAACAATGCAGTACCATCTCACACCTGTCAGAATGGCTATCATCAACAAATGACAAGTGCTGATGAGGACAAAAAGGAACCCTCATGCACTGCTGGTGGGAATGCAGACTGGTGCAGTCACTGTGGAGAACAGTATGGAGTTTCCTCAAAAAACTAAAAATGGATCTCCCATTTGACCGAGTAATCCCACTCCTAGGAATATATCCTAGAAATTAGAAACACCATTCAGAAAGGATATATGCACCCCTATGTTCATAGCAGCACAATTCACCATAGCTAAGATTTGGAAAGAGCCTAAGTGCCCATCAGCAGGTGAATGGATTAAAAAATAGTGTTACATCTATACAATGGAATACTGCGCTGTAGTAAAGAAGGAGCTCCTACTATTTGCAAAACATGGATGGAGATGGAAAGTATTATGCTAAGTGAAATAAGCCAGGCAGAGAAAGATAAATATCACATGACCTCACTCATTTGTGGAATATAATGAATGGCATATACTGATGAAAAAGAACAGATCCAGACACTGAGAAACATTGATCAGAATGTCAAACCTCAGGGAAGTTGGGGGTCGGTGGGAGTAAGGGAGAGATCAACAGAGGTACTTGTATGCATGCATATGAGCCTAATCAATAGACATATACAACAGGGGAGAGAGGGAAGTAAGGGGTGGAATAAGGACACATGTAAAAAATAAAAATTAAAAAAATTATAAGGAAAAAAATAAACAAAATATTAAATCTAATCCATACTAGTGGTCACCATAACCTTAAGAGAAATTGTTTTGTGTGACAAAGATTTTTTAAAAAATATATTTTATTGATTTTTTACAGAGAGGAAGGGAGTGGGATAGAGAGTTAGAAACATCGATGAGATATCGACAAGCTGTCTCTTGCACGCCCCTACTGGGAATGTGCTCGCAACCAGGATACATGCCCTTTACCGGAATCGAACCCGGAACCTTTTAGTTCGCAGACCGACGCTCTATCCACTGAGCCAAACCGGTTTTGGCAAAGATTTTTAAATGAAACTCTCTAGCCTGAAAATTATTTTGAAAGGAAATAAAGAGAAGTTTCCTTCAAATGTCATAAGGATTGTAATTGAAAGTCAATATATTTGGCCTCTTGAACTAAAGTAAGTAATTTGTGTTTTTTTTAATTTTTATTAATTTTTTTATACATATCTCCCCATTGCCCTCCTCCCTCCCAGGCATACCCCACCCCCCCAGTGTCTATATTCATTGGTTATGCTTATATGTATGCATACAAGTCCTTTGATTGATCTCTTATCTAGCTCACTTAACTTTAATCTTCCTGCTGTAATTTCACAATCTGTTTGAAGCTTTACTGTCTCTGTATCTATCCTTTTGTTCATCAGATTATAATGTTCTTTAGTATCCACAAATGAGTGAGATCATGTGATGCTTCTCCTTCATTGACTGGTTTATTTCACTAAGCATAAGGTTCTCCAGTTCCAACCAGGTTGCTGCAAATGGTAAGAATTCCTTCTTTTTAATGGCAGCATAGAATTCCATTGTGTAGATGTACCACAGTTTTCTGATAGTAATTTGTGTTTTTGCCTCCCTGATAAAAATTACATAAAGTTACAAAAAGAAATTGACAGTTTGAAATTGAATTGCCATGGCCTAGAGCAAAGAATATCCTTACATTATATTATTCTATAAAGTCATTATAATTTTTGATATTTCACAACAGCATATTGTACAATTATCCCAAACAAAATTACAAATTAATTCTTTGAATATTTGGCAGCAATTTTAAAAAAGGACATGAAAGGATTTAATCCCTTTCAGAAGGAATTAAGGCACTGTGAAGGCACTTGAGCATTCTATACTGGCCCCTCTTACCCTTTTTGCCAAGTGGGACCTCTTCTCACAATCCAATTGCCCCCAGCTGTTTGTTTGTTTGTTTTTATTGTGTTACATGTATACATATCTCCCCATTGCCCCCCCACCAGGCATACCCCAACCCTCCAGTGTCTGTGTTCATTGGTTATGCTTATATGCATGCATACAAGTCCTTTGGTTGATCTCTTATCTACCCCACCTCTCCTTAACCTTCCTGCTGTAATTTCACAGTCTGTTTGATGCTTTACTGCTTCTGTGTCTATCCTTTTGTTCATCAGTTTATAATGTTCTATATTATCCACAAATGAGTGAGATCATGTGGTGTTTCTCCTTCATTGACTGCCTTATTTCACTAAGCATAAGGCTCTTCAGTTCCATCCAGGTTGCTGCAAATGGTAAGAAATCCTTCTTTTTAATGTAGATGTACCATAGTTTTCTGATCCACTCATCTGCTGACGGGCACCTAGGCTATTTCCAAATTGTAGTTATTGTAAATTGTGCTGCTATGAACATAGGGGTGCATAAATCCTTTCTGATTGGTATTTGTAATTTCTTTGGATAAATTCCTAAGAGTGGGATTGCTGGGTCAAATGGGAGATCCATTTTTAGTTTTTTGAGGAAACTCCATACTGTTCTCCACAGTGGCTGCACCAGTCTGCATTCCCACCAACAGTGCACAAGGGTTCCTTTTTCTCCATATCCTCACCAACACTTGTCGTTTGTTGATTTGTTGATGATTGCCATTCTGACAGGTGTAAGATGGTATTGCATTGTTGTTTTGATTTGCTTCTTTCGGATAATTAGTGACTTTGAACATGTTTTCATGTGTCTCTTGGCTTTCCTTCTGTTGTCTTTTGAAAAGGTTCTATTTAGGTCCGTTGCCCATTTTTAATTGGATCGTTTATTTTCCTTTTATTAAGTTGTATAAGTTGGCTGTAGATGTTGGTGTCCTCAGTTGTTGCGTGAGCTCTCTATTCTTGCTGAGGTTGAAGCCTCGAGGTGGCTGGTATAATGGATCTGTCTCTCCCCTGAGTTTCCCGAGATATGTGATCAGTGCCGGGGCCCTGGCAGCTGGTGAGGGGTTCCCAAGGCAGGTGCTGGGTGTGGAGGCCAGGGGGGGCATAGGCTAACGAGGAGACAGAAATGAACCTCACATTACCCTGCTTGGCCCCGGAGGATGACTGGTTAGCCAGAGACGGGTAAGATTCCTCAGGGAAGGAAAAACCTAAGACAGGCACAGTCGCAGAGGGGCCATTAGGAGAGAACTTAGGGGTCAACAGAGGTGGGGCACAGACCCTCACCCCCGACCCCCAACCTTGCAGGGCCCTGAGCCCTCACCCCTTCTGAGGGAGGTCTGCCCCCATGGCTGCTTCGCTTCAAACGGCCCAACACAGATCGGGACCCAGGTAACAGACAGAGACTTGGCCTACAACAGCTGCCCTATATCTAAATCCAGCCTAGCACCAGGAATGCCCAGGGCCTACTCAAGAATGTAAATAATTCTTTCCACTAATATTTACAGGGTAATCTAAGATTGTTGGTAGAGTATTAAATTTGACAGTAAAATAGTAATCAAGTTTTCAGATTAATTTAAATTGGCTATTGAAATAAGTGAATATTCAAGAAAATTTAATTGTACCGGACAAAAAGCTGTTCCTAAAGTATTAACTGAAATTTCTATTGGTAGTTCATCTCATGATAAAATTGTTTAACACGCAGTGAACCTAAAGCAGTCATATGTTTGTGCAAAAAATTAAAATTTAAAGTTATCAAGATTGCATTAAAAAATTTACAGCCATGCTGAAACCAGTTTGGCTCAGTGGATAGAGCATCAGCCTGGGGACTGAAGGGTCCCAGGTTCGATTCTGGTCAAGGGCATGTACATTGGTTACGGGCATATCCCCAGTGGGGGACGTGCAGGACGCGGCTGATTGATGTCTCTCATCGATGTTTCTGGCTTTCTATCCCTTTCCCTTCCTCTCTATAAAAAATCAATAAAATACATTTTTAAAAAAATTGACAAAAGCCTCCATTAATAAAAAAAAAAGGGGGGGGAGGGAGGATAGTAGGGTAACATCATGTAAGGAAAAATATCTTGTAAGTAAATTACATCTAGAAAATTTTTACTTTAGAAAATTATTTTCATTTGTAATGCTAACAGCAAGACACCCATGAAAAACACACATGATGTCAAAATAAGCAAAAGAAAAATTGTTTGGGCAAAAATAAAAAGGACCCCAAGTCAATTTTATAGAAAAGGCTCTTTTACTAACTTTTGGTCAAGAATATATTTATATACTTTCATAAAACAACTCCAAGACCATGTGGACTCCTGCAACAGAGAGGAATTGACAGGTCTGCACCAACCACGAAGACAAAAGAACAAATAGTCCAGAGATGGAAGACACTGACGATGCCTTGCCATGCTAGCAGTCAGCAGCTGTGCATCGCTACAGTTGCCTACGACCAAACCAGAGAGGGTCGAACCTGTATTGCCACCATTTGCCCACCATCTAGATACCACTGCTTATGTGTACACATAAGGAACTGTTTGACATTGAAACTGAGACTCAGAACTGATGGACATTGAAATTGGGACTCAAACATTTTTTGTTCTTATAGATTTATTTCTAGTCTGCAGAGGCAAGATTTTTTAAAGAAAAGAATTGGGGGGCGGGAGGCAAAAGAGCATTGAACAGACTGTCAAACTACAGTGGGAAGGCAGGGGAGGTTGGGAGGTGAGGCTGTAAGAGATTAACCAAAGGACTTGTTTGCATGTATATAAGCACAACCAGTGGATACAAGACACAGGGCTGGGGTAGGTGAGGGCATGTACTTAGGGGTAGGGAACTCCAGGAGAACATCAATGGGGGGGGGGGGGAGGAAGGAGACATATGTACTACTATTTGTAATACTTTAAACAATAAAAAATAAATACACAGTTATGTTTTTCTATATTTCTCACTCCTGCTATTTCCTGATTAAACACCAAATAGTTCATTGGTGAAAGGAAAAAAAAAGAACAAAAAAGTTTGAGTCTAAGGTAAAATACAGTGACTATAGTTTATAACATTATGCTGGTAAAATTGAAATTTTCTAAGAAAATAGAACTTAAATGTTTTCAATAACAAAAAAGGTAAATATATGAGGAGATGGATGTGTTAACTAAATGGAAGGAATCCTTTGACAATGTATACTAGTAAATAAATCACTATGAGGTATATTTTAATGATCTTCAATTATATACTTCAATAAATCTGAAATTATAAAAAAGAAATCAAAACCTTGCCATGCCTGATCACACTGTATGTAAAAGTTACTGGCCATGCCAGATAAGGAAGAGGAGGGGGTAGGGGTAGCTTAAGAGTTCTCTTTCTAGAATCCTAAATGGAAAGCAGAATAAAGCAGTTCTTCTTTCTTCTACATGTTAACCTCAATTATCTATAGCAACCAAGGCCCAAAGGAGGGAAATGTGACATCCCATCTGATTTGTTCTCCAGCCTCTACCACCACCCTTCCATTATACCACTATCTCTGAGCTGTGGATTTTCCCCTATCTTGACTGTGGTGATGGTTTCATGCATTTATACATGTGTTAAAACTGAACATTTTAAAAATTGTGGTTTATTGTACTTTAATTATACTTTAGTAAAGTTTCAAAATTATGTGATTTCTCTTTCATGTACTTCCAGGATCAGTTCAGCATTCTTATAGTTTTATAAAGATTTCTACCAAAACATCATCAACCTTGTTACCTCCTCAGCATGCTGTGCTAACACAGCAGAATGAAAGGTAGAAAGTTGTATGTCTCAGATGTTTTGTATTGATCATTAAATTATCTGGTTAATTTTCATATCTATGGGATATCCCCTTCGCTGGCATGGTACTAGATGGTCAAAGATAATAGGGTCCTACACAAGTCTGGACCTCTCCCTGGAAGAGAAGGTTCTGAGCTGGCTCTATGCTAAATATACCATGTAGTTTAGTAGAAACCAACTTAAATATTTGGTATTTATAATGATGATGATAGCTAATTCTTATTGAGAACCTACTGTGGTCCAAGTCCTGAGTTAAGCTCCAAGGAAAGCAAAAGGGGGAAAGTATGTGACATAGGATGCAAGTCCTCACTACTCTTGAGAACTCACTATCCAGAGATCACACACACACAAAGTTTTTAAAGTAAAATGAGAGGACAGTTGTACACAATGCAATAGGAGCACAAAAGGTTTAGAGACTACTCCTTACTACAGAAGTATAAAAGGACTTTATTAAAGGAGGGCTTAATTAAATTAATTCTTGAAATGTGAATGGGAATTTCCAGATAAATAGACATGAGGATATAATGAGGCAGTACCATAGATACATGTTCAAGTGCCAAGTGGAAGCAGGAAGTGCCAGCCAGCAAAGTCAGGACAGTGCAGGAGAAGAGAATGAAAAGATAGTTTCAAGCCAGAACTTCATATACCTTTCTCAAATATGAATTTGTTCTTTTAGTAGTAAGGGGGTCATTGCAGGGTTTTAAGAAGGGATATGAAATAACAACTACTGTATTTGGATTTTTATAAAAGAGGCTCAGTGCATGAAATTCATGCACAGGAGAGGGGTCCCTCAGCTGGACCTGCACCCTCTCCAATCTGAGAGCCCTCATGGGATGTCCTACTGACTTCCCTTTGCAGGAGGTGACCAGGCTGATCAGAGGAAGGCGCTGCCCCCATCACCCCGCTGCTGCTGCCACTGCCGGCTGCGGTAGCTACCAGGGTGTTTTTATCAACACAGATTCCAGTCCCTTCACCACACACACACAAAAAATAGCAACTTTCTGTAAGCATTTTCAAGATGTCTCTTTCATAGGATATGACATTTCTTTCTTTCTTTTTTTTGAATCCTCACCTGAGGATATTTTCCCATTGATTTCTAGAGAACGTGGAAGAGAGAGGGAAAGACAGAGAGAAACATCAATGTGAGAGGGACACTTCGATTGGTTGCCTCCTGCATGAACCCTGACCTGGGCCCTGGCCAAGGAGGAGCCTGCAACTTAGGTACATGCCCTTGATCAGAATTGAACCCCGACCCTGCGGTCGGCAGGCCAAGGCACTATCCACTGAGTCAAACCAGCTAGAGCAGGATATGACATTTCTTTGCCCCTCCAGCAGCAGACCTTCGTTTTTTCCTCCAGGAGTGTGGTGGGAAAACCCTTGATCATCTTCTTGGATTCTTATTGCCAAGTTACCAAGAACAGGGTGAGTGGTGTAAGAGGAGCTTAGCCAATGAGAGGTCAGAAAAGGTGTTTCCTCTGCAGCTCATGCAAAGAAGTGGGACTACTGATGTGCTGCCACTGGCAGGCCCTGCTGTCTGCAGTCCTGCTCGCTGGCCTTGGCACCTGGCAGCCAGGCCCTGCTCTTTTAGCCTGCCTGCCTCGGGCTGCCAGCCTTGCTGTGATAGGAGCCTGTGGGCTGCGGGTGCATGACTCAGAGGTGCTCCCTGCATTTCCTGGTGACTGGTCGGTCCTAGCCTATTATCAGCATAGAAGATAATCTGGTTACAGTGTGTGAGAGAGACAGAGAAGATTAGAGACGAGATAGTTTTGAATCTACTGAGATAGTCTAGATAAAAATGCTTAGGGCCTGAACTAAGGTAGAAGCAATGAAGGTGAACTAGAGGCCACAGATTTAAGATATTTCAGAGTCAGACTGTCAGGATTTAGTGACTCAGTAGATGTGTGGATCCAAAGCAAGGGAGATGATGAGAGTGACAACAATGATGAGGATGAGGATTTAATTTTGTGTCTAGGTTTTCTTAAAGTGGCTGTCTTTTGCCCTTGCTCCCATAGTGATCAGACTTACCTCTATCTCAGGACTCATTATACTGTATCATATTTGTCTCTCTATTCTATTGGATGATACACTTCTTGAGATCAGTAATTTTATATCTTAGTTCAATTCCAAGTGGTATGCTCAATTGGAATTCAATTGACTACAATGGACTTATCTGAAATAAATGGAATAACTCTAAGCTTTCTAGAATGGAGCACTGGATGGATTGTTATGCCTTTAATCTATTTATCTCCCCTTTGCCCATCTCTACCTACCCCAAGCATGTCAAACTCAAAGGCTAACATGGGACAAAATAAACAAGGCTTAAGTTTATAGGCCGCAAAAAAACCAAAAGCTTCAATTTTCATAGAAACAGGTTTATTTCGATAGAGACATGCTGAATACAAAGGGCTGAAATAAATGAGTAAACATTAACATAAAATAATAGAATATTTTAATAAAATTAACATTTTTTTCTTGAACATTAACTCACCAGACACTGAATAACTGCACAGATTAGTAAGTGTAATGCAAATAAACCTGTTTCTTGTTCTCCAAAAGTGAAATATTTCCTGTTGCACACACCAAACAAGTCAGTACAAGACTATGATGTGGCAATCAGCTGCTAGAATTAGTGGAGAGAAATGGTGATCTGATCAGCCCTGATTGCTGACTAGACTGAGGGACCCCACTCATGAATTCATGCACTGGGCCTCTAATTATGTATAAAAGGATATTGTAAAAATTAACTTATAAAATTTTTATTAAAATGTTTCTTACATACTGTTATATTGGCTGGGCTGCAGAAATATTCCTTGTGTTCCACATGTAGCCCACAGGC
This sequence comes from Lasiurus borealis, assembly GCA_004026805.1. NCBI lineage: Eukaryota > Metazoa > Chordata > Mammalia > Chiroptera > Vespertilionidae > Lasiurus > Lasiurus borealis. Next base: position 19,000 of record PVJN01021472.1, on the reverse strand, counting down.
CATGAGTTTGACATGCTTGGCCTACCTACCCTCTTTCCCTTTGGCTACCACTACACTGTTGTCTGTGTCTATGTGATACACACACACACACACACACACACACACACACACGTGTATATATATACACAGATATATATGTGATATATATATATATATATTTTTTTTTTCTTAATCACTTTGCCTTCTTCCATCCAACCCCCAACAACCTTCCCTTTGACAGCTGTCAGTCTGTTCCAGATTTCCATGTCTCTGTTTCTATTTTGTTTATCAGTTTATATTGTTCATTAGATTCCACTTATAAGTGAGTTCATATGGCATTTGTTAGATCATCTGTTTTTAAAGGAGATTTAAAATATATTGGAAATATTAGTACATGAAATGCGTAATTTACTTTTGAAAAATAGCATGACTACTTTTATTACAATAGAACACAATACTATTTCCCAACTTGTTTCACCCATTCCATCAGTGTCAGGAAATGCACTTCTGGTGGTTTGTGTTCAGTTCTCAGACCTGGGGGGAAAATAAATTCTACTCTCTTGGAGTTATCTTCCTGCAGGTATAGCCCTTAGCCAAATCAGAGTCACATCCCTTGTGTGCAGAAAACCTGCTCTTTGCAAATGTAGTATTTTTAGATGTTCAGTTGATTACCTTCCATGCTGATCAGTGCATCCATTCCATTTTTTAATTTTATTATTTTCTTTAATATGTACATATATTGATTTCAGAGAGGAAGAGAGAGGGAGAGAGAGATAGAAACATCAATGATGAGAGAGAATCATTGAGTGGCTGCTTCTGCTTGCCCTCTACTGGGATTGAGCCCACAACCCCAAGCAAATGCCCTTGACCGGAATCAATCCTGAGACCCTTCAGTCCTCAGGCCAATGCTCTATCCACTGAGCCAAACCAGCTAGGGCAATTACTTAATTTTAGAATACTAATGATTTTTACAAATCTTTGAATTCTGTAGGTAATATAAACCAAATAAAATATGCACACTTATTATAAATTGACTTTTAAATCATTTTCATAAATTTCTGAGTTTTAAATGTAAGAAATAGCTGATGTTCAAATGCTCTAAAACTCCTTTGAGGATTCTGTTTTTATTTTTCATGTGCCATATATAGGTGACATAGCTGATTCAACTGGAAAAAAAGGCCAAGAAATCAAGCTTAAACTATAAGTCAGTAAATATTAGTAACAGTTATCAATAAATCCTGCAATCCATTAACCCATTAATTTAACTAACATTTATTAAGCTTCTGCTACATGTCAGAAACCGTTAATTATTGAACATACAAAGCAGCAAGACCATTGTCCCTTTCCTAGATTTTATTGGTTACTGGTGAACAGACATGCTGATAATCAGAACCCAGTATGATAAATACAATAATGAATGTATGTACAAAGTTCATTGGAAGCATCGGGAAACCAGGGGAGTTTTCACAGAAGAGACCACAACTGAGCTGAGATATATAAGGATGAGAAATAATTTTCTAAGTAAACAAATGGAAGGAGAATCTTTTAGATAAAGGGAATACATTTACCAAGATACACTGGTACTTTGAGATACGAGTGCCCTAACAGGAGATTTTTGAGATATGAGCTGTCGAGCGAGCGATTTTTTGCTTTGAAATACGAGCAACATTTGAGATATGAGTAATCACGCAGATCAGCCGGCTGCACACGACCCACCTGTTTACCGAGACTCGAGCATCTCATAGTTTCCCACGCCTCAGTCAGGGTGCTTGTTTACCTCATTGTCGAAGCATCTTTTGTGCATTTACATATTTTATCACATTTCTTTTTATAACCATGGGTCTGAAGAAAGCGAGTGGAAAGGTTAGTGCTCAGAAGAGGATGATGTCTATGGAATTAAAGCGTGAAATCATAGAAAAATATGAACAAGGTGTGCGAGTGGCTGACTTGGCGAGGCAATACGGGCGTAGTACTTCAACGACATGCACTGTGCTTAAACAGAAGGAGTCGATAAAGGGTATAGCGCCAGCTAAGGGCGTTACAATAATTTCTAAGCTCCGTAGCTCTCTCCATGAAAAGATGGAGAATCTACTGATGGTGTGGGTGACGGGGAAGCAGCTTAAAGGAGATACATTAACACAGGGCATCATATGCGAGAAGGCGCGAGCGATTTAACGGTGATTTGCTGAAGCAGACCCCGCGCATTTCCATGAAGCATCGAAAGACTCATTTAAAGCCAGTAGAGGCTGGTTTGATAACTTCAGGAAAAGGTCCGGCATTCACTCCATCGTCAGGCATGGTGAGGCAGTAAGTTCGGATGTGAAGGCAGCTGAGGATTACCTCAAAACTTTTTCCGAACTGATAGAAGCCAAAGGATATAGCCCCCAGCAAGTCTTCAACTATAACGAGACAGGGCTTTTCTGGAAGAAGATGCCAAATAGGACTTATATAACGGCAGAGGAGAAGGCGATGCTGGGCCACAAACCCATGAAGGATAGGCTAACTCTCGCACTGTGTGCCAATTCGAGTGTCGACTGCAAGATCAAGCCTCTGCTCGTATACCATTCGGAAAACCCCAGAGTCTTTAAGTCACATAAGATTTTAAAAGATAAACTGCAAGTTATGTGGAGGGCAAACCCAAAGGCAGGGGTCACCAGGCAGTTCTTTGTGGAGTGGGTAAACCTGGCTTTCGGCCCTTCTGTTAAGAAATATCTACAGGAAAACAACCTAACCATGCAAGCCCTCCTCGTCCTCGACAATGCTCCTGCTCACCCACCGAACCTCGAAGATGAACTCCTCGAAGAGTTCAAGTTTATAAAGGTTGTCTTCCTACCTCCCAACACCACTCCTATCCTGCAGCCCATGAATCAGGAGGTGATTTCTAATTTTAAAAAGCTGTACATCGAAGAGGCTGAGGATTGGTTTAGCGATAAACCAGTTCACGCCAGAGTCCAGCGAGGGAGCGTCTCGGCCGGACCCGGCCGCTCTTGGCGGGACTGAGGAAAACCTACCACCAGGTGGATGCTGTCTGATATCTTGGGCAAAGGAGACCCCAACAAGCCTCGGGGCAAGATGTCCTCGTATGCCTTCTTTGTGCAGACCTGCCGGGAAGAGAACAAGAAGAAACACCCCGACTCTTCCGTCAATTTTTCCGAATTCTCCAAGAAATGTTCGGAGAGGTGGAAGACCATGTCTGCAAAGGAAAAGTCAAAGTTCGAAGATATGGCAAAGAGTGACAAAGCTCGCTATGACCGGGAGATGAAAAATTATGTTCCCCCCAAAGGTGACAAGAAAGGAAAGAAAAAAGATCCCAATGCTCCTAAAAGGCCTCCATCTGCCTTCTTCCTGTTTTGCTCTGACCATCGCCCAAAGATCAAAAGTGAACACCCTGGTTTATCCATTGGGGATACTGCAAAAAAATTGGGTGAAATGTGGTCTGAACAATCAGCCAAAGATAAGCAACCATATGAACAAAAAGCAGCTAAGCTAAAGGAGAAATATGCAAAGGATATTGCTGCATACTGTGCCAAGGGCAAAAGTGAAGTGGGAAAGAAGGGTCCTGGCAGGCCAACTGGCTCAAAGAAGAAAAACAAACCAGAAGATGAGGAGGAGGAAGAGGAAGATATGATGATGACGAAGAGGATGAAGATGAAGAATAAAGGCTGTCCTGTAATGATCTGTGCGGAGTTTGTGTGTGCTCTCAGGCAATTGTTTTGCTAAGAATGTGAATTCAAGTGCAGCTCAATATTAGCTTCAGTATAAAAACTGTACAGGTTTTTGTATAGCTGATAAGATTCTTCATAGAGAAAATACTTTAAAAAAATGCAGGTTGTAGCTTTTTGAGGGGCTACTACATACAGTTAGATTTTAAGGCTTCTGATGTTGAATGTTTCTAAATATTTAATGGTTTCTTTAGTTTCTTGTGTATGGTAGCAGAGCAAACTCATAGGAATTAGTATTCAATAGTAAATTTTGGGTTTTCTAGACTGTTGCATTTTTTTTTAAGTTTTGTAATAAAATTATGTATATTAAAAAAAAAAAGCTGTACATCAAGCACCTGCTTTGAGGTGAAGGAGAACACAAACCTCACCCTTTGAGAGTTCTGGAAAAACCACTTTAACATCGTGATATGCCTCAGAATTACTGATCAGGCCTGGCTGGGTGTTACAACAAGGACTTTGACTTCTGCATGGAAGCTGTGGCCTGAGGCCATAGCCAACAGGACCTTCGAAGGATTCGAACCCGAGGTGCCAGTGCAGGAGGAGATAGTGTCTCTGGGAAAATCCATGGGCCTGGAGGTGGATGAGAGAGATGTGAATGAACTCGTTGAGGAGCACTCTCTGGAACTCACCACAGGAGTTACAAGAGTTGCAGTCTCAGCAACATGCGGAGGTTCTCCAAGAAATTGCTTTCGAGGAGGAGCCAGAGGTGGAGGAGATCTCTACAAGTGAGATAAAGGAGATCATAGGAATGTGGGAGAGGGTGTCACACTTCGTGGAAAAGAAACACCCCGAAAAAGTTGCTACTGGTCGTGCATCGGAGCTATTCAATGAAACTTGCCTCACCCATTTCAGAAACATTCTGAAAGGGAGGAAGAGGCAAACCTCGTTGGACACTTTTTTTTTTTTTAATCGGCCAAAAATGCAAAGACCAGTAGCAATTAAGTTCAGTGAAGATTAGTTAAGTTACATTCAGTTTAGGGATAAAGTGTAGCATTAAGAGTGTAACGAATAGGTAAATACACTTTATAAAAACAGTTTATTCCTTTACATTCTCTTTTATTATGTTTTTATATAATAATTGTCATTTGTAAATACATTTTTCGTATTCAAAAACACGTAACAAGAACAACTGGGGTGGCATTTTGGGGGCTGGAACGGATTAACGGCATTTCAATTAATTTCGATGGGGAAATTTGCTTTGAGATACGAGCAACTTGATATACGAGCAAGGTTACGGAACAAATTAAACTCGTATCTCGAGGTACCACTGTATAGGTAAATGGATGGTGAATGGTGGTACTATTCAGTAGATCAGCAATACAAAAGGATGAACAAGTTTGGAAGAGAAAACTTAATTTAGCTTTGAATACATTGAGTTAGAGGTGCCTGCAGGCATCTTAAGTAGAATAGTCAAGCAGGCAATTATAGATACTGGTTTAAGGCTCATGGGAGAGGCAAGGAAAAGAATACCTTATAGCAAAACCTATTGGAGCCTAGCTCTTTTCTTACAGAGAGGGGTGGGGGGCAAGGGGAGAAGACTAGATTTTTTTCCAAGACTAGATGTTTTGAGGAGATGGATAGAAAATAAATTATTAGAAATATCTGATCAAGCAAAGCAGGCAGAAAAGACTAGACTATCACTTCTCTCTCTTCCCAACGCACTACAAAACAAACATGGCTAGGGTGGATCAAGAGTAGTAACATTAGCTCGGGGTGGCTCAGTGGTTGAGTGTTGATCTATGAAACAGGAGGTCATGGTTTGATTCCAAGTCAGGGCACATGCTCAAGTTATAGGCTCTATCCCCAGTATGAGATGTGCATAAGGCAGCTGATCAATGATTCTTTTTCATCACTGATGTTTCTGTCTCTCTCTCCCTTCCTCTCTGAAATCAATAGCATATATATGTATACAAGTACTTCGGTTGATCTCAGAGATATATATATATATATATATATATATATATATATATATATATACACACACACACACAACCGAAGTACTTGTATACATGCATATAAGCATAACCAATGGACACAGACAGTAGGAGGGGTGGCTGGAGAGAGGTAATAGGGGGAAAAGGAGACATATGTAATACTTTAAACAAGAAAGAATTTAAATAAAAATAAACATTAATAACTGAAAGAAATATAATCAGGAGCATATATAGAATTAAAATTCAATACCTTGACTTCTTCTTGAATCTAAACTAACCTGGCAAAATCCCTTCTTGAAGACATAGGACACATCGTTATTGCAGTGTTATTTTAGCATCCTGAATTAACAAGTAGACTGAAATAGTTTTCACACAAGAACTCACTGAAAGTTCACCTGTACTGGAATTGATACACAGGGGGAATAAAAGCTATGGGAAATTCCCCTAGGTTTTGATAATGAAGTGTTCTTTTTTAGGTAAATTATACTTTCTTCTTTTAATTCCCCCTTTAAATTAAGAGTTATGTTTCTTTTTCTAATATATTTTTATTGATTTGAGAGAGGAAGAGAGAAAGAAAGAGAAATATCAATGTGGAGAGAAATATTAATCAGCTGCCTCCTGCAGGTTACCTACTGGGGATGAAGCCACCAACCCAGGCTTGTGCCCTGAAGAATAGAACCAGTGACCTTTTGGTGCATGGGATGACACTCAACCAAACTGAACCATACCAGCAAGGGCCATACGTACGTTTCTTAATAATAAAGAAAATATTTTGGTTGACATTTTTCATTAGATTCAGAAATTATAGCATGCAAATCTTTAATGCATTGAAGTTGTTAAGGTTATCTGTGTGGTCAAATATTTGAAAATGTTCCATGGATATGCTAAAAATTGTATAGTCTCTATTTGAAGAATTTCAGGTTTTAAAAGAATAGTCAATTGTATTTATTGACTAGAGGCCCGGTGCATGAAATTTGTGCAAGGGGGAGGGTCCCCTCAGCCTAGTCTGCACCCTCTCCAATCTGGGACCCCTCGGGGGATGTCCAACTGCTGGTTTAGGCCCTATCCCTGGGGCATCCCTCTCTCAATCCAGGACCACTGATATCCCTGCCAGCCTGGTCACCCCCAACTATTTCCCCCCTCAGGCCTGGTCACTTCTCACAGTCCCCCCTGTCAACCTGGTTGCCCCTCACTGCCCTCCCCTGCTGGCCTGGTCACTTCACACAGCTTCCTGTTTATTTGTTTGGTCTTCCCTCACTAACCTCCCTGCCGGCCTGGTCGCCCCACACAAACTGCTATTCGGTTATTACCGGGAGGGCATCCTGATAAATTTGCATATTACTCTTTTATTAGTGTAGATCATATTATCCAATTATGTCTTCACTGACTTTTTGTTTAGTAAACTTTTTTCTTACTATCAACTAGATGTGTCCAGGCATCAAAGAGGTTATTGAAGTTCTTCTACACTATAATTGTATTTTTATCAAATTCCCATTGCATTTATGATAGTTACACATGTGTTTTTTTTTATAGCAAAGGTGGAAATTTATTGAGAAACAAGCAGATTCCCACGTGGGGAGGGAGAAATAGTCCTCCTGATAGGTTTTAAACAGTTGGGCTCTTTAGAATATTTAATTCACCCCATTGCTAGAAAGAAAGAAGAGTTCTTTTTTTTTAAGTTGCATTAATTATGTATTGCTAAGCAACAAATCACCCCCCAAAATTTGGCAGCCTAAAAAGCAAACATAACAGTATTATTTATAGGTTTCTGTGCTTAGGAATACAGGAGCAACTTAGCTGAGGTAGGTTGCTCTGACTCAGGGTCTTTCGTGGTTATGATCAAGGTAACAACCAGGGCTGCTGCACTCATGTAAAAGTTTGCTCGGGACTGGAGGAATCACTCCCAAGGGGGCTCACTCATGTGGCTGTTCCTCCTCATGTGGAACTCTCCAGAGGGCTTCCTGAGTATCTTCATGTTACAGCATCTGGCTTCCCCCAAATGAGTAATTGGAGAGAGGCTGAAGTCACAATATATTTTATAACCTAAATCTCAGAAGTTATGCACATCACTTCCACAATATACTATTCTTTAGAAGCAAGTCACTAAATCTAACCCACACTCAAGGAAAAGAGAATTAACCCCCACTTCTAAGAGGGAGTATTGTCAAAGAATTTGTAGACATATTTTAAAACCACCACAACAGTATTGTTTCCAAACTTAATTTTTCAGGTTTATGCACTACTAATTCCTGCTCTTTCTTTCCATAACATTACACATGTAAAAACATACTATACTCATACACAAACACAAGATGGTAGATAGAATTTAAGTAAAACTCTTTTACACAGATTGTTGGAATTTTCTTGGTTACTCACAATATACTTTACATTTTATTGGGATAAAAATAAATACTAAATCATCTTGACTTTGAACTGACTCTAATTGGTAATACTACTTTCTATCATTTAGAGCATTCTGTCTAAGACTGTTTAGTCATGCATGTGCATAATTGACATACAGCATCCCAATATTCTTATGGAAATATACTACATGAAGATTTACTTTTAGTATAATTACCCAGAAATATTTACTAAATCCACTTATGGAACTTGGCAGATGGAATATAAGGCATTTTAGACAGTATTTGAGTGGGAAGAGATTAAAGACAGTAAGACTAATGAACAAACATTGAGCTAGCACATGCGTTAAGAATTAATTCAACAAATAAATGTTATTGAGTGCTTACTATATAACAAGCACTATAAACCAGGAATCACAATACAGCATAGTAAGTCCTGAAATAGAAGGATGTCTAAGATGCTTTATGATCATTGAAAGATTATGCTTGTCTACTTAGGTAGATGTCAAGGAAGGCTCTCTGAAGGAGGTGACATGAGCTGAATGAGTACTAAAGGATGAGAAATTTAAAAGAGGAACACGGATTGCTAAGGAAATAATAAAGTCAAAGGCAAAGGGAATTACATGTTGTTCAGTACTCTTGAGCATAGAATGTATATAGACTGGTGACCAGAGATGAGACTGGCAAGGTAGGCAATGGCCCCAGATCTTATGGTCTATTTTTTGTCTCCCTGGGAGTGCCCAGAGTGTTAAAACAGAGCAGTGACAGCAGGGAATAGATACCTGTTAAGGTATGTTAGTTACCATTTTACGAGTAATCTGTGAAAGATACCATCAAATAGTAATTTTCTTTTTCTTTGACAATCCACTTGCAGTTCACAGAACCAGACTTTCTCATGATGCATCAGTTAAGTAAGTATCTAAGAAAACTTAATACACTACTGTAAATTAACATTTTAAGAATTACTTGTATGTAGTGAGTGAAACTCATCTTTTACAACCTCTCTGGACTAAACTAAAATTGTAAAGTAGGCTAAGTTGGTTATTCTTGCTCTTCCACCTCCTTCTCTCTTCATTCTCACTTTGGTTCTATGCTCCCCTCATATACAGGCCTCCACTCCCCTTTCAGGTAGCATTACCTCTTCTCTCCAGGTAGCTTTCTGGGATCTGGATTTATTGCTTTCCTCTCTCTCCAGTCACACATGCATTATTTGTGCCTTCTGAAACTGTTTTCCTAATGATGATAAATTAATTCACTATGTGGTTTTAATGACTTACTCCATTATTCCATCCTAAGGGTATTTACACTGTAATCAATGAAATCTCTAATCAATGAAATCTCTAATGATGCAAAATAAAGGCATATATATATATATATTGGCCTTGGGACCTTTCAGCCCTCAATGCTTGGTGGCCACCCTATTCTGCTGATGTCCTGTTACTCAAATTTAAATAATATTTCATGCACATAAATAATTCCTGATGAAACTACATACCAACACCATATTTTAAGTATTCAACAAACCAAATGAGGTCCAAGATAGGTTTTATAAATCCTAAACTCTGAAAAAAAATGGTTTGGTATAGTGAAGTAGTATAAGATGGTAAATGGCTTGGCATTCAGACTGAGCTTCCTAGAGAAGAATTTTGAGCTCAGGGGTGATGAAAGCCTGTGGTCTGACATACTGAGTGTTCATGGGCTACAACGATGTTGAAGGATAAACTGATTAACTCAGTATTAAGACAGTTTAAAGAAATAGAAGTGAGAGAATACTGATTTTCACAGTTTTTTAAAATTTAATAAATCTTTATTGTTCAGATTATTACATTTGTTTCTCTGTTTCCCCCATAGCTCCCCTCTACCAGCTCCCACCCCTCCCTCTATCTTACCTCCCCCCACATTGTCCTCATCCATAGGTGTATGATTATTGTCCAGTCTCTCCCTGTACCTCCCTCACCCTTTTCCCGATTCTATTATATTCACCAATTTATTCTGTTCATCAGATTTTTAATTCACTTTTTAGATTCACTTGTTGATAGATATGTATTTATTGCTCACGATTTTTATCTTTACCTTTTACTTCTTCCTCTTCCTAAAGAGTACCTTTCAGCATTTCATATAATACTGGTTGGTGTTGATGAACTCCTTTAGCCTTTTCTTATCTGTGAAACTCTTTATCGCCCTTCTTTCTGAATGATAGCTTAAATGATATATTTTATCTTTTTTCTTTGTTTTTTTTTTTTTTTTTTTTTTTTTTTTTTTTTTTTTTTCTCCCATTCTTATTTATTTATTTATTTATTTATTTATTTTTCTTAAATGATATATTTTAAGGTTGGAAATGCTTCTTCTCAGCTACCTTAAGAGTAATGTAGATCTGCTATGTTATCTTTAGTAATGAGAAAATAATATATATTGAAATTCTTAGCTCATATATATTGGAATGGATTTTGACTAGGAAGGTGAGTAACTTGCCTATTAATGTTTAGATGTTAGGCTTGTACATATTTGATTTAGAACATGTTTGTGTAAAATAAATGTTTTTCAACCATATGCTGTCACCTACAACTTTTTTCAAACTCAATAGCCATTTTCTGGTCTGGGCAGTAGGTAAAAAAGAAAGCATTAAGAAAACTATAATTCTGATGTTTGCATGACATTGTGAATGTACTTAATGGCATTCTACTGTACACTTAAAAATGGCAAAATGGTAAATCTTAAATTATTTGTATTTTACCACAATAAAAATGCATTAGGAGATTTGGGTACTGGAGTGGAATAATATGGCTTTTCCCTGAAGTGTGCTCCTCATACCTTCTCTAATGAGTTAGGAATATGTCTCTTACAACTAAGTGTTAACTTTTCTTTTAATGTTGGCCTAACCCTGAACAATCTGGGAACAATCTTTGGAGATAATAGGGAGTCAAAACCACATTCTAGTAGGTCCTCCGGTTACGTTCGAGATCCAGAAATCTGTTCCTATGGCGCGACGTAACACGATTTTTACTGTAAATCAGAACCCGCCTACATAAGCACCTACATCACTCACACAGAGCACATACACAGCAGTAATGAAGTGAAACAGTAAAAAAAAAATTGAAGAAAGATAATTCCTGACCTTTACTTGTGGTAAATAAATAATAAAAAACATAATGATGGGACTTTTTTTAAATAAAAAATATATTTTATTAATTTTTTTGCAGAGAGAAAAAGAGAGGAATAGAGAGTTAGAAACATCAATCAGCTGCCTCCTGCACACTCCCCACTGGGGATGTGCCTGCAACCAAGGTACATATTTTTTACCAGAATCGAACCTGGGACCCTTCAGTCTGCAGGCTGATGCTCTACCCACTGAGCCAAACCTGTTAGGGCAGGAACCTTTTTTTTTTTTTTTTTAATAAATAAATGGGAGATGGCAACTAACCACAAAATGACATACGTCAAGTCTGATGTAACCTGAGGACTGCCTGTATAGGGAATCTGGTGTCAAAATACCAGAATATTGAACAATTTCTAGATAGAATGTCAGGCATCTGGCCTTTGCTGCCACTGACTTATATCTATAGTTTTGAGAAGTAGAGTTCCTATGGAAGGCAAACACTCTTGGACTACCTGTCTTGAAGATAACAACTTTAAAACAAATACTGTTTTATTATGGGTAAGAGGACTTTTATGTTCTCAAAATATATCTGCAATAAATAGAAGTACACCAATAGGTAGAGAGTTTGGCAGGTATACTTTGTATCTGCCCCTGGTCTGTTCTAAGCTGTGAGCACAATGAAGCACAGCAGAAATGGGTTTCTACTTCGGCTCATACTGAAAGGAGACTCTAACTTTTCTCTACTGCCAAGCCTTCTAAGGCTTTTTAAGTCCCAGTCCTATCTCAGTCCCCCCTTTCTTCCCCTACCTAAATTAATGTTTCTCTACTTGATGAGGCATTCTCTGCCTTCCTATCCAAGACCGTTTGCACTGGTAATCTTTTGTTGGACCCAAAACCTATTTATTTCTACTGAATCAGGTCATCAGTGCTAATTTTTGTCCACCGATGAAACTTGAACAAATAGCTGTAGTTATCTGCATGTACAAACACATTCAATTGACAGGGGAAGGCAGCAACAATTGGGCCACAGATCCCACAGGCTGACCCCTCAACTCAGAGACTTTATTTTTCACCCTCCTCTCCCAGGTAAACGAGGGAGGCTATTTAACGAAATACAAATGTCTTGACTGAAAATTTGCTTCATGAAATAGTTTGTTAGAAGTAATGTTTTATATTTTAGAAATAATTCTTGTATCATAAACATAGTCCTACTTCTTGCCAGAGCATTTGTTTTCTATGAAACTAGATATTTTGGTTGTTTTTTATTTGTTGGCTATTTTTAAACCAGGAGACCATTTATCATCAATAATAAATGCTGAAAATAAAAGTTCCAAGGACTTTTAAATCAAAAGGAGTCATATTCAAAGAATAGACCATAGAGAATTAACTAACTTGATATTACTAATCTGATGTTCTAAAGAAATCCTTTCTTATGTTCTCTCTATACAGCATGATTTTATTCTAGTTATGCATTGTTTTGTATATCAAGATTCATCCCTGTCCCTAAAATAGAGTACATTTATAGGTGATTTCCCTTATATGCCTGTTTGCTTCCTTTCCAGGTAACTCTAAAGAACTGAACAATAAAACTCATAACACAGTGACCTGGGTTGTAGCAGCAGTGACCAGTATTCACAAGTGACCAGTATACCCAGCCATCACAAGATATCAAGAAAAGTTGAAAAATGTTACATACCCAATGACTGATGATTCCTCCCTCTTTTCAGAGAGTTCAAGTTGCTGTATCACATGCAGTGAAACATATGAAAAAAGTAAGATGTGTCAGGCAGAACCCTGTGCAAAGGCAGCTGACAATAGAGCAACTGATGGCACCTTTAAAACCATCTTCTGCCACAAAAAAATAACCGCTTACATTTAAATTTAATCTACAGCAGGGTTCCTAAACAAGCTGATCATCAAATCATGTGGGAACTTGTTAAAGCCAGTCAGAGAAAGATAAATACCACATGAGCTCACTCATTTATGGAATATAAAGAACGTTATAAACTGTTAAACAAAAAAGAAGCATCAAACAAACTGTCAAACTACAGCAAGAAGGTAGGGGAGGGTTGAGGGGGTAAGAGATCAACCGAAGGATTGAATGGGAGGAATGGAAGGGGTGAAGAGTGAGGACAGTGCCTGAGGGTAGGGGAGGCTTGGGGGAGGTCAATATGGGGGGAAAAAAAGGAGACATGTGTACTACTATTTGTAATACTTTAAACAATAAATTAAAATAAAAAAATATATAAAAAACAAAACATTTGTGCCCTAACAGGTTTGGCTCAGTGGATAGAGTGTCGGCCTGGGGAATGAAGGATCTCAGGTTCGATTCCAGTCAAGGGCATGTACCTTGGTTGCGGGCACATTCCCAGTAGGGGGTGTGCAGGGGACAGCTAAAAAAATTAATAAAATATATTATATAAAAAAATAACATTTGTGGGGAAACATATCACAAGAAAAAAAAACAAATCTAAAATTTCTGAGGCCATGCCCCCAGCCTCAGGCTGCACCTTCCACCCTGGCACCAGGCCAAGGGACTTGAGGCTGAGACCCCACCCAGCGAGCTTGACAAGGAATCAGAGGCTGAACCCCCAACCTGGCAGGGATGGGGCCAGCCAGGTCTGGATCTTGCCCAATGGAAGTGGGGCTGGCTGGGGCTGGGTCTCATGTGATTTCGAGGTGTGTGTGGGTGGATGGGAACTTGACTCTGGGTCCTGCGGCACACCCCAGACTCTGACAGGAGAGAGATTTTCATATACATTTTACTAATTTTCTTTCATCTCTGATACTTCTAGAGAAAGGGCAAATAGCAATATTAAAATATTTCCTCTAATTAATTCCCTTTTTTAAAAAATATATTTTTATTGATTTTTTACAGAGAGGAAGGGAGAGAGATAGAGTCAGAAACATCGATGAGAGAGAGACATCAATCAGCTGCCTCCTGCACGCCCCACAAGCCGACGCTCTGTCCACTGAGCCAAACCATCTCCGCTAATTCCCTTTTAATGTGCATGAATTTTGTGCACTGGGTCACTAGTAAATAAATAAAAGGAGCAAAAGGGCTCTGAGCCAGGAGTGGCAAATGAAAAGGTTTTCGTACTCACCAGGCTCCTCTGGCTGCACGAAAGCTTGGCCAAGAGACAGCACAATCACAGCGACCAGAAGTGCCAGGAGGGGCTTTCCTGAGAGGCCTGTTCACATGCTGGACGGGAGCCAAGCCCCTCTGAGGGTCGCATTCTCCCTACAGAGCGCCTGCCCTCTGCTGGGTCTCCTGGTCACTGGTATTTTGGCATCTTGGGCCTTCAAGTTGCCCTTTCCTGGTTAAGAAGGAATCTTTTTAGTATTGCAGCCAAGTGTCTCTTAGGCAGTAGGCACTGCCAAGCGGCAGTTTAAACAGGACCTGGTTTTTGAACTGTCTCCTTATATAAACCTTTCAGTTCAGTTTATTAGTTTCCGGTTACTGCTGTAACAAATTACCACCAACTTAATACTTAATATAACACACATTTGTTAGCTTATAGTTCTCAGGTCAGGAATCTGTACTCAGGTCCACTGGCTAACATCCTGGCTCCCATGGGAGGCTCTGGGAAGGATCTGTTCCTTGGCTTTTCCAGCTTCCAGAGCCACCTGCAGTCCTTGGCATGTGACCCTTCCTTGATCACTCAAACTCTTGCTTCTGTGTCAAGAGGGGTGTGAGTGATTCCTAATAACCAGCAGGATCCCAAAGATGGCAAGCTGCCAGCCTGGACTGCCAGTGATGGCCAGACTGTGCTGCAGGTTGGAATCCATGGCTCCTTCCCAGCCCATGAGAATTTGAGCTGGAGAGCCAGCATGCTCTGGTGAGTGGAAATCCTGCCACTGCCAGACATGGAGTCATCTCTCCCATTTGGAGTGGTCCTTGCTGTCCTGGCCTCCCTCTGTCATTGCTACTAATGCACTAGTGGCTGTGGCTGAGCTGTTGTTGGACCACAAGAATGATGGTGTCAGTCTCCGCTTCACCTTGAATCTGGCTATGGCTCACACTTTGGTTGGTGTGGCCTCTTTAGTTACAGACCAGCTCTCCAGCCCAGCTTGGCCCACACAGAAGATTGTGCAGTTTTCAGGTGGCATTTGTCACTTCCTCTGCAGTTGCCTCTCTCCTCACAGTTATGCTGATGCCTTTGACAGGCACCTTGCCATCAAGCGGCCCTTCTGCTATTTCCAGATCGTGAACGGCTCATGGCTGGAGCCTCCATTGCTGGGCTGTGGTTGGTGTCTCAACTCACTGGCTGTGGCAAATGTTATGTGGCAAGAGGCAGATGCTTATTTACTCCCTGAGGTGTCCTAACTGTTACCTATTTCACTGTAGAAATGGGTTATCCCTTAGTGTTCAATCAACACAGTCTATCCATCAATCAGTTATGGGCGGGACAAGTGAGGAGGATACTTTATTAATCCACTAGGGGCCCAGTGCAGGAATTCGCACACCTTGAAAGGAACTGTGGGCTATGAGGCTGCGGTAGGCACAAGGGTGGGTCTTGGCCCATTCTTCACACCCCCTCTGGGTCCCTCCCTCCACTGCCACCCCTGGTTTGCCAGCAGCCCTGCTCCTGCCAGGTTGTGGGTGCTGGCTCTCTCATACCCACTGAAGGTGTGGAGTGACTGGGGCTGGCACCAGCAGCAGGTGTGAGCGGCAGCTGCTGCTCTGAGTGCCCCTCTAGAGCAGGGGGAGGTGGAGAAGCCCTCAGGGGTGATCAGGGCCAGCCGTCGCCACTGGTATCCGCTGATGGCGCCAAGCGATTGGGACCAGCCCTGGGCACTGGCAGTGGGTGCAAGCAGTGGCTCTGGTACTAGCTGTGGGTGCGAACATGCCATCGCCAGCAGTGGGTGCAAGAGGCAGCTGCCAGCCGCCATCTCCCCTCAAGAGCAGGAGGAGGTGGAGAAGCTCTGAGGGGTGATAGGGTCTGGCAGCCCCCGCTCTCACCTGCTGATGGTGCTGAGTGATCAGGGCTGGTGCCGGGCACCGGCAGTCAGTGTGAACAATGGCTCTGGTGGCAGCAGCAGGTGGGAGTAGGGCCAGCATCAGCAGCAGGTGTGAGTGCTGTGTGGGACCAAAGTGTGTGGGAGCAAAGAATTTTCAATAACCACCAGAGGCTCACCCCGATGACAGTGTCTGGTGCCTCGCCTTGGTCTGGCACTCCTGCTTATTTGCTCCATCATCCCGCCAGGGCCAACACCCATCATGTTCTGTGTACACCTCCTGGTGGTCAGCACACATCATAGCAACCGATTGTTTTGGTTGTTCCAGTTGTTTTGCTGTTCAGTCTATTTGCATATTAGACTTTTATTATATAGGATTACTAGAGGCCCGTTGCACGAAGATTCATGCAATAGGCCTTCCTTCCCCTGGCTGCCAGCACTGGTTTTCCTCCGGCACCCAGGACCCAGGCCTTCACTCTGGTCGCCGCCTTCTGTCTTCACTCTGGCGGGAGCCTTCAATCTTTTTCACTCTGGCTGGAGTACCATTCTGTAGCTCCCTCTGCTCCCCGCTCTCCCCCTCATAGCAGACATCCTACCCTGCTGTCTGCTCTGCACCTGTGTATTCAAATTAACCCACCATCTTTGTTGGGTTAATTTGCATACTCACTTCTGATTGGCTGGTGGGCATTGCAGAGGTACGCTCAATTTGCGTATTTTTCTTTTATTAGTGTAGGTTATATAGGATGACTAAGAATAGGACCAATAAGACACCAAAATAGCC
Source organism: Lasiurus borealis (assembly GCA_004026805.1). Classification (NCBI taxonomy): domain Eukaryota; kingdom Metazoa; phylum Chordata; class Mammalia; order Chiroptera; family Vespertilionidae; genus Lasiurus; species Lasiurus borealis. Next base: position 2,168 of record PVJN01021472.1, on the reverse strand, counting down.
AGTCAAATTCTTTAATTTGAACTATCAGCTTGATTGTGGCTACTATAAAGACAGCAATGATCTCATTAGTTTCAAACTGTTCTTCTCCAAATTTTGTATTGAAAATTTGTCCCCTTTAATCCTTTTCATTCACCAGAATATGTCTTATTAAGACAACTTCAGGCTGTGTATTTAGTCATCGCCAGTCACCTCTGTTTTTTTCTCCTCCAATTGTTTTATGTTAAACTGCCCCAGGCTCAGTGCTTGGACTTCTTTTGTCTGACATTCAATCTCTTGGTGATCTCCTTCAGTATTCTGGCTTTGAATATCATCTATATGCTGATGATTTCCAAATGTACATCCCCAGCCCTCTTCCCTGAACTCCATACTTTTATGTCTCGCTGCCTACTACACATCTCTATTAAAGTCTAACAGTCACTTCAAATTTAACATATACAAAAAAATTATCCTCTCCCTCTACCCCCCCAAAAAAAACCTATAGCTCCAGAGTCTTCTCCACCTCTACGGCAATACTGCCCTTCTAGTGTCTCATGTCTTTGAGGACTGTGACTCTTTCTCTTCCACATCCAATTCCTTAGCAAGGCATTATTTGCTCTTCTCCAAAATGTAGGTATTTCAACCACTTCTCACAGCCTCTGCTGCTACTACTCTCATCCAAGCCACCATCATTTCTTGCTTGTACCATCACATTAGACTTCATCTACGTGGTCACCCAGGGCCTTTGCTTTTGCTTTAAACCTAGATTGGCTTTTTATCTTACCTCTTAGACACTTCAATCAAATCTGGCTTGCTCAGTGTACGAACTTACTCCAATATTCCCCATGTCCTTGCCCTGCTTTATTTTCCTACAAAGCATCTACCACCTTCTAACATATTAAATATTTACTCATTAATCTTTCATTATGTCTCTCTTCTATAGACAGTAAGGTCCATGAGGCAGAGATAGTTATTGAATAAATAGATTTAGTGTATCTCCTCAAACCCCTTTATTTTCCCTTAATAACTTACCTTTACTTACCATCCCAACATTATCAGTAATTCAAAATTTAATTTCATTCCATTTAAATCTCACAGTATTTGCTGATTTGCTATATTTTAGGCATTTTATCAGATCTTTGGATGCAGATCAATTAATTTATTCATTTAACAAATATTTACAGAGTATTATATGTGCTAGGCTCTGAGAACACAGCAGTAAACAACATCAACAGAATTGCTATTTTTATGGAGCTTACAGGTTGAGGAGAAATAGAGATATTAATAAAATAATCACACAAATATGTAATTATGCATACGTATTTCAAGAAATTATAATGAGAAAAGTTATTTACACTGGTGAAGAGGAAATCAATGGAAAATTTCTCTGAAGAAATAGTATTTAACCTGGTGAATGAAAGCCATTTTCCAATCTCCATAAACCTTTAAGAAACTATCATTCAGCCTATACCATTGCAAGAACATGGTTTCCTTTTTGCTTATCTATTTGAGAATGAGTCTGGTATCTAACTGGTACATTAGTGTTTATTTTATTTTAAAATTATAGTCAATATTATTTGATTGGTGTAGTAGTCTTCAAATAAATATAAACAGTGAGATACTACTGCACACCTCTAAGAATGACCAAAATCCAAAATGCTACAATACCCAAAACTAGCCAGGATGTGGAGACACAGAACCCTCATTCATTGTTGGTGGAAGTGCCAAATAGTACAGCCACAATGGAAGATATTTTGGAAGTTTCTTATAAAATTAAACATACTCTGTTTTGTTAATCCTCACCTAAGGATATTTTTTTCCATTTATGTTTAGAGAGAGTAGAAAGGAGGTGGGGGGGGGGGAGGAGAGAAACATTGATGTGAGAGAGACACATGGATTGGTTACCTCCCTCACAGGCCAAAACTGGGGACGGGGATGGAAGCTGCAACCCAGGTGTATGCCCTGGACTTGGAATAGAAAGAACCCTCCGCCGTTTGGTGCATGGGCTGAGAAACCACTGAGAAACTAACCACTGAGAAACATTGACCAGGCCCTAAACATACTCTCACTATACCAACCTAGCAATTGCACTCCTTGGTATTTACCCAATGAGCTGAGAGTTTGTGTTCACAACAAAACCCTGCACATGAGTGTTTATAACAGCTTTATTCATAATTGCCAAAACTTGGGAG
>PVJN01021471.1:16619-34704 GCA_004026805.1 Lasiurus borealis | reverse complement strand
AACTTTATTCAAAGTAAAGTACAACCCTTCTTTCCAACATTCTGTACAATAGGGAAATCTCTGAAGTTCATACATGACCTAATAATGGAAGAGGAAAGTCTATTTTCCCTTTTAACATCTTGCTTCTTAGTTCACTGCCTTTCCCTGGTGCATTTTGTGACTGAGGTTTCTGCCAAGTTCATACCCAATCTCACCTTGGCCACTCCCTTGCTTACATAATGGTCCTGTATAATTCTGTGTTTTGTGGACTGCTTGGATGAGTTTATCCTCTTAAAGTACAACTATATAGATTGGTTTTTTTTACTCTGGCATTGTTACTGTGGTCTTCAGATTCCCCCCTCTGTCACCTACAGATTGTCCTTGCATATTTAGAGTAGTCCTTGTGGACATTGGTCTTGTTCCTTGATCACTGACAGGACTTGCTGCTTTTGAAAGCTCCCTTCAATAGACTGCTAAGACAGCTCTACAGGCACCCAGCCATCTCACATTTTAGAATGAAATAACTAATTGTCCACTAATATTCATCCTTTTCTTTTTCCTTATTAGCTGAGCATATGGTGAAATAAAAAAAAAAATGTATTTCTCAGATTTCCTGCTAGCTGTGGCCATGTGACTTAAGTTCTAGACTGTGGAAGGTAAATAGAAGTTACCTGTGAGATTTCTGAAAAATTTCCCTAAAGGGAGGCTATTGCTTATCTCCTTATTCTCCTTGTTGTCTGAGCAAAAGTTGTAATGACTATACCTTCAGCAGTTACATGTTAAGGGTGGCAAAACAACAAAATAGAAAGAGCCTAGATTAATGATCACAGTTCTGTACTGCCTGTGTTTATATAAGAGAAATAAACTTCAGAATCATTTTAAGCCATTGTTATTTTGAGTTTTCTGTCACTCTCAGCTGAACCTGATTTTGATTCAGGTATACAAAAGTCAAGCTGTTTCCAAATAAGAATCACATAAACTAGGTCTCATGGATGTTGTTTCTTCTGTCAGTGTTGGTAGCACTGACAGAAGAAACACTATAATCTGAACTAACAATTTTGATGCTCAGATTTAGCACTGCCATTTCACCTGTCATCTCTGACTACCTCTCCCTTTAATTATGGTAAAACTAGAGGACCGGTGCACAAATTCATACATGGGTGGTTTCTGGCCAACCCGCCCTGATTGAGATCTTCGGGCTGGGTTGTCCAGGGGGAGGGGATGCAGAAGGTTGGCATATTAGCCTTTTATCATATAGGAGAGGATGCTTCATTTTTCTCCTTTCACCAAGATTCCACTGCCAGACTTCCATCCTTAAAACTTAATACTTTCCTAAGTGGCAGTGTACTTGGAGTTATGGAGGCCAGGAGATAAATATCTTCCTAGAGCATTGAAAACTTTGGAGGGAACCCTAATTTTTATATAAAAGTAATAGCATGGAAGGCAAAATTCACATGCATTTTAAAATATAACATAAAATACACATTTAAAAATATAGTGGATGGAATTGAACTATATGAGCCATTTTCTTTAGATCTCACAAAGTAATGAGTTTACTCTTTTCTGCCTCTTAGAAGGAAACCTGAGAAGCGCTGCTTACCTGCTACAACTGGGAGATTCCTGGCAGCAGGGTGACTAAAGCTCATGGCCCACCAACTAGAAAGGTAAGAGTTTTTAAACTTTTAATGCAAAAGTATTTTGTGATTGTCTCTCAAATATTACTGAATTCAACAGATATTTCCAGATGGTAATCCTCAGAATGCTGGTGTTCTACCATATTGATAAAAATGTTCTAGTAATAAAATAGTAATAAAACAATTCTGAGGTTCAGCAAATTTGAAAGTGTCCTTTTGAAGCTACTATGCAGAGTAGCATACTGTATACTTATATTGAAGTGTTTAATTTCGTTTAACCCAGAGGTTCTTAAACCTTTCTGTTTAGGGAGACCTCTATATCGTACAGGGTCCTAACATGAAAGTCCCAATTCTCCTAGGATTCTGGAGTTAATCCATGACACGTTTTCTACATTTCAAAAATATTTCACCCATTCTAAGGCAGTAAAGCTAACTAAAATGTCAAAGTTATTTGCTTTTGGCTTCAATTATATCAGCTAAATTTAGTACCATGATTAGTTCATGCTGATCAGAAACATTTAATAGGATGTTATATATTCAAACATTTACCTTTATTAAATATCTCTGTCGCAGCTGCAGTGTGCTGATGTTAAAAGATACAAAGTACAATGAGTTCTGGTCTCAAGCCATTTATAATTTGGGGATGTAGCTTCTGAAAATGGAAAGAAAATACTGGTTTAATAAATGTGGCCCAGCATACAGAATCTTTCGGTTTGGCCTGGTGATAGACTTTGTCAGATATATCAAGATACACAAGGAAACTGGCATATGTTGTTGTATTTGAATCTGGAGATTCAGATCAAAAGAAAAACTGTATGTAAATATACATTTGCTTTAATTTTGATAAAAATTTAGAAAATAATTTAAATGTACATATATATTTGAAAAAGTAAAAAAATTTCAGCAGGTATAAGGAGAAAAGGGTGGCAACACTCAATAGTTTTTTCTTATACATTGATATCTACATTAAATAACTTTGAGCTACCTGTCCAACTTAAATGTTCAAGTCTACTGATTTGGATAGAACTACTTCCATAAAATTTAAATTTCATGAGTCTATATTATTGTACTCTGGAATCTAACACAATTCCTACCCTTCTGTACCTACTCAATAAATATTTAATCAGTAAATAACTAAGTAAATGAGAGATCTGAATTTCAGGTTGGGGATAGAGTGGATGGAGGAATATCAGAAGTGAGTAGTGTTAACTGTGAAAGGGATAGGTGAGTGGGAAATGAGGCTGAGAGAGGGAGCTGATTAAAAAGCCTGCATAACTAGAATCAGGAGATGAAGAGGTAGCATAAAATTGGGATAGAGGAGTAGGAGGCAGAAGGTAGTTTATGCAAGGAGCTGGAACCAATGTAAGGATATGAGGTTTTATCTTAAGCGCATCCTATATAATAAAAGAGTAATATGTAAAATGACCGTGCCTCTGCCACACCCTCGAGCCACACCCACTGGCCAATCAGAGTAAGTGTGCAAATTAACCCAACCAAGATGGCTACAGCCACACAGAGAGCAGGAGGGAGGCTTGGGTTGCCCTTGGCAATGGAGGAAGCCAAGCTTTCCACACACCCTGGCTGGCCCAGGCCTCTGCTTAAGGAAGCAAAGTTTCGATGGCTGCACAAGCAGAAAACTTGGCTCCATTCCAGGCTACAAAATTTCAATTGTAGAAGATAAATAAATCCCAGATACCAGGGCCTCCGCTTGGGTTGCGGGAGGGTGTGGCCAGCCTGCAAACCACCATAGGCTCCTCAGCCCAGCCACCCCACGCCCCAGGGGAACACCTACCCTGATTTAGGACACCCTTCAGGGCAAACCAGCTGGCCTCCACCCATGCACCAGGCCTCTATCCTATCGAATAAAAGAGTAATATGCAGATTGACTATTACTTTAACACACAAGATGACTTCCCCCATGTGGTCAAAAGATCCTGCCCCCATGTGGACACAAGATATATGTGTATTTATATCTATATTTGTACTAGATATAAAATATTTGTGCATGGATAGGGTCCCAAGGCCTGGCCGGTGGTCAGGGCCAAAAGGGGTCTGCTGGCTGGGGGGAGGGACTGCGGGAGGTTGGCCGGCTCGCAGTAATTATTTAATATATTACTGCCATCTGGAGTAATTAATATTTTTCTCATATAACCACAAGATGGCCAGCAGGGGAGGGCAGTTGGCAGGGACCAGGCCTGCAAGGGAAGGCAGAGAGATATACACAAGAAGCAACCAAATGAATGCATAAATAAGTGGGACAATAAACTGATGTTTCACTCTACCCTCCTTCCTCTCTCTCTAAATATTAATAAGTAAATTAAAAAATATATTTATTAAATAAGAACAGAAGGGTAGGAATTGTGCTAGATTACCATCTGTGGTCCCTATAAAGACTACCATATTTACTATGTGGCGCTTTAAAGATAAAGCTTGCTTAACCCTGTTGTAAAAAAGAGAAAAGATTTAAAGCAGATGAACTAGATAATAAAAGGGACATATTGGTAAGATCACTAATGTAAGTATGAAGGATTGATTAGAGAGGGCAATACTATACAGAAGAAAACCAGTACTATCTACTGCTAACCTCAGGAAAGAGAATAATGGTCTAAAGTCAAGCAGCACCAATCAAAATGAGAGAAAAGGACCCACTTATGAAAAACCTAGAGGCCTGGTTTGTGAAATTCGTGCAAGGGGGGTGGGGGGACGGTGTCCTTCAGCCCAACTTGCTCCCTCTCCAATCTGACCCCTTGAGGAACCTGGATTGGGCCTAAACAGGCAGTTGGACATCCCTCTCACAATCCAGGACTGCTGGCTCCCAACTGCTCACCTGCCTACCTTCCTGATTGCCCTTTACTGCTTCTGCCTGCCAGCCTGATCACCCCCTAACCACTCCCCTGCCAGCCTGATTGATGCCTAACTGCTCCTCTACCCTGTGGGCCTGGTCACCCCTAACTGCCCTCCCCTGCAGGCCTAGGTCCCCCCCAACTGCCCTTCCCTGCAGGCTCAGTCATCCCAAACTTCCCTCCTCTGCTGGCCTGGTCACCCCTAACTGCTCTCCCCTGCAAACTTGATCACCCCCAACTGCCCTCCCTTGCAGGTCTGGTCCCTCCCAACTTCCCTCCCCTGCTGGCCTGATCGCCAACCAGGCCTAGGGGTCCCACCTGTGCATGAATTTGGTGTAGCAGGCCTCTGGTATCTTTATAATTATGTGAACTGTATTATTTTCACTTGTTTGTCTTCCTCACTAAGGTGATTTTGAGGGCGAGGACTAATATATATCTTAATATGGTATTGGTATTCAATAGGCAGTCAGATGTTTTCCAAATTTCACAAATTATTTGTATTAGAAATGTTTGGGAATGATGTATATTGTTTTAAACATTAATATTATTCTTATTTTAGAAATTGTTTTGAAGCATACTTTAAAGGTAAGAGGTTAACAACAATTATAGTTCTATAACCAACTAACTAGAAAATCAGTTAAATTCACATTTTTTAAAAATATTTTTTTATTGGCTTCAGAGAGGAAGGGAGAAGGGAAAGAGAGAAAAAAACATCACTGATGAGAGAGAGTAATTGATCGGCTGCCTCCTGCATACTCCCTACTGGGGAATGTAGCCCTTAACTGGAATCAAGCCAAGGACCCTTCAGTCCGCAGGCCAATGGTCTATCTACAGAGCCAAACCAGCTAGGGCTAAATTCACATTTTAGAACATAGAGGTTTCTGAAGTTAGTCACCAGAAATTGTCTCCTCTATTTATTTTTTAAGATCCATTTACTCACATTATTTTCTAAAAAGTGAATTAGTTTTCTTTTTATTTGTTTTTAATAGAAATTTAAAAAGCAAATATTTTTGTCAGCTGAATTATTTGAATGACACAATTCAAAATGACATGGGAATATTAATACTGCAACCTAACGGATCATCTAACAGCTTTAATGCATATTTTATATTTTTTTAAAGGAGACTATCCTTTGGACAAATAATTGTCTAATATCACCCCTCGAGACTTTATTCAGATATAGAAATTGTTCTACTATAGTATTATTCTGTTTGCTCTTAACCTTGTAGTACAGAATACAGTTTTTCTATTCTTTGGTATCTCATAACATGAAAGTTATAATCCAGAAACAAGCAGAGAATTGTTAGAGAATCCATATGTTTTATAGTATTTTTCTCATATGACTACTGGTAAAAACTATCTACTAATTATGTAATGGTTGTATAATAAATTATTATAGTCCATATTATTTATATACAATGTAGTTATAAATTTTTCTTAAATTACTTGAAATCTTTTTAAAGTTCAAAATCTTTTAAAAGTTGCCAGCATATCTCATCATCTTCCAAAACTTTGTGTTCTATAATAAAACATTCTCCTACAAAAATCACAATATAACCATGAAAATCAAGAAATTAATATATTACTACTATCTAATTTGCACATCACATTTAGGTTTACCATTTATTCCAATAATGTCTTTTATATTTATAGCAAAACGATTCAGCTGGAATCTCACATTGCAGTTAGTTTTTATGTCTCATTGGTCTTTTTCAATATGAAACAGTTCCTCAATCTTTCCTTGACTTTGATGGTTTTTAGAGATTATAAGCCAGTTATTTTGAAGAGTTTACCTCAATTTAGTGTTGTATAACATTCTTTATGACTAAATTCAGTTAATGTATTTTTGATATGACTATCATAGAAGTGGTAATATATCCTTCTTACTGAATCTTATCAAGGCACATGGTATTGATTTCACCTACTTCTAGTGTGCATTTGGATACTTGAGTAGAGTGATATTTGTCAGATTTTTATACTACAAATTACTCTTGGCTTAAGTAATTAAAATGTATTTTATAGGGTGATAGAATATAAATATTCTGTCTTGTCAAACTTTCAGGTTATTCTTTTATATCAGCATGGATTAATGGAATCCTACTTAACTCATGATATGAGTCACGAATGCCATTATTTACTTTGATTCTCCAGTTGTCCTAGATTTGGCCACTTTCTGGCCAGATTCATATGTAAGTCCTTCTTTACTTTCTGGCTCAAGATATTCAAAGCCCATCCTGTACTTTCCCTGTCCCAGTCCTGAGATCTGCCAATTTATAAAGTTCCTTTCGGTGGAGAATTCTATCTAGACATCAACATCTGGTTGCAAAATGGGCTTATTGCTATAGGGATATCAATGCTTCCACACCCTCTCAGGGTGCACAGCTAGGGAAATACATGTGTTGTCATCTATATTTCTGTGTTTTTATATCTATATTTATACTAGATATAAAAAATTTGTGCATGGATGGGGTCCCTAGGCCTGGCCAGTGGTCAGGGCCAAAAGGGGTCTGCTGGCTGGGGGGAGGGACTGCGGGAGGTTGGCCGGCCACGGGAGGTTGGCTGTAGAAGTGCACTGATCACCAAAGGACAGCTCCTGCATTGAGCTTCAGCCACCTAGTAGTGTGCATCATAGCAAATAGTCAACCAGTCATTCTGGCTGTCTATCATAATGGTCGCTTACGCTTTTTATACACTGAGTGGCCGTATTATTATGATCTCTGAACGCATAATAATCTGGCCACTCAGTGTAGACTTACCACAGAGATGGGATTTTAAAATATGGTTTTTCCATGTATAAGAACTGCATTGTGGGTAGTTAGAAAGAAGCAGAGGACTTACTAGCCAGAGGCTGGGTGCCAATATCTCCTGGTCCCTTGACATATCAAGATTTGCAAGCTTTCCCTTATACATAAATACACTGAGTGGCCAGATTATTATGCGTTCAGAGATCATAATTGATCACTCAGTGTATGTATATGGAAAGTCATGAATTCATACCAAATCTCATCTCATACAAAGGTTCGTTATGTATAATTATCTTCACCCACAATGTGAATTTACCTTCACTACCACATCCTTATTCGGTCAGTTCCTATATATAATGAATTACCTGTTGTTAACAGGCTCTCTCCTCCTTACCCATTAGATATCCTCTGCTTGGGCCTTGATATATTTTGCTGGAATGGTACCAACCCTGTTCCTTACCTCATGTGGATGCCTCCGTGGGCATTGACATCCCACATCAATATACATACCCCCTCCATACACTTTCCTCAGCCAACTCAGACTCCCCTCAGGTCCAAACCCTATTCCCACCCTGTTCGCCTTGCCCAGGCTCTAACACTATACTGGACTATCCCTTCATGGCCTAAGCTGCCTCCTGTGAAGACACCACCCTCTTCCCCCTGAAGGCTTAGCTTTCATATTAATTTTAAGTTATAAGAAATGGTTTGCCAGTTAATTTCTCCCATTTTCTTCTGTTCATCTTTTCTTACAGTGTTCTTTACTGTTTTCTTATTGGCATTTTATATTCTGTGATTTTATTTGATAAAGGCTCAGTTGTATAACTCTACAAGTACAGAGTCTTTTGTACTATTTTTTTTAAAGATGGTTTACCTAAAATTTTGGTATAATTGGTAGGCATAGAATAGCAAAGTATAATAGCTGATATGCTTAGTGGAGCAGGGCTTACCAGTTGGTAGGCACAGTATAGCAATTGAAAGGTTTTTTCTTATTTTTTACCTGGAGTAAGTTATTTCACTTTTGGGAACCGCTTTTATAAGTTGACTAGTTAGGACCACATCAGGAACCCAGTGGAGGTACATGATCAGAAATCTATATCATAAGAAAGAGCCTATGATTTATACTCAAGAAAGAGAATTTTGTTCTAACATTTTACTTTTTAATAATCAGCAAAGGAAGTATTTCACAGGTAACCATTTTATATATATATATGAAAAAGTTCAACATTACTATGTCAAGATATGCAACTTGAAAATTAGGGGGGTGTTTTTTTCTTTTTCACTAATCTGAAAAAAGTGTTAAAAATAACATATACTGTTGGTATGGATGTTGAGGAATGGGACTTTTCTTATAAAGTAGGAATCAATATTATATATTTGAGTGCAGTTTAGAAATATAAATCAAAAGCCTTAAAAAAAAGCTTTCAAAACACTAGTTTGAAAGAATATATGCTCCCCTGTGTTCATTGCAGCATTATTTACAATAGCCAAGCCATGGTAGCAACCCAAGTGGCCATCAGTAGAAAAGTGGATAAAAAAACTGTGGAACATACATAAAATGGAATAATTACTCAGCCTTTAAAAAGAACAAAATCTTGTCCTTTGTGACAGTTTCCATTAATAAGACAACACTTACCTTGTGTGTTGTTTATTTGAATATACTATTGTTTTTAAATTTTTAAAAAATATATTTTCAAAGAGGAAGGAAAAGTGAGAGCGACCTGGAGGGTATTGTGCTAAGTGAAATGTCAATCAGAGAAAGATAAATATCACATGACTTCACTTATATGTGCAATATAACGAAAAATATAAACACACAGACAACAGAAGCAGACTCATAAATAAAGAGAACAGACTGATAAACATGGAGAATATAGTCACTAATAGTACAATAACTATATATGGTATCAGATGGGTACTAGAAATATCGGGGAACACTTTTTAAAATATATAATTAACCACTATGCTATACACCTGAGACTAATACAAAGTAGTATTGAATGTAAACTATAATTTTAAAAAAGTAAAAAAATATATATATATATATTATATATGTATGTATATATGCCTTCTCTTTGACAGCAATTTCATGTCTATAAATTCATCCTGTGGAAATTATTGCAGATATTACACAAAAATTTGTCCTCAGCTGAGACTGGTTTGGCTCAGTGGATGGAGCATCGGCTTGCGGACTGAAGGGTCCCAGGTTCGATTCCGGTCAAGGGCATGTACCTTGCTTGTGGGCACATCTCCACTGTGGGGCGTGCAGGAGGCGGCTTATCGATGTCTCTCTCTCATCAATGTTTCTGACTTTCTATCTCTCTCTCTTCCTCTCTATAGAAAATCAATAAATATATTAAAAAAAAATTTGTCCTCAAGGATATTTATTGATGATGAAAATTGACAAAAGAATTGGTTAGAAATAAAATCTAATATTTAATGTTACTATTATTTAATGATGTTGCAGATTTTAGATAATTGCATTTTAAAGGAAGTTGTACTCTTTTTATAATTTTTATTTTTTTGATATTTTTATTGATTTCAGAGAGAAAAAGGGAGAGGGGGAGAGAGATGGAAACATCAATGATGAGATCATCCATCAGCTGTCTCCTATACGTCCCCTGCTGGAGATTGAGCCCACAACCCAGGCATATGCCCTGGCCGGGAATCAAACCATGTCCTTTTTGTTCATGGGTCCACGCTCAACCACTGAGTCACACAGGCTAGGCACTCATTTTATTATTATTATTATTGTTTAAAGTATTACATATGTCTCCTTTATCCCCCCCCACGCCCCCCTCCCCATTGACCTCTCCCTGGCCACTCGCAGCCCCCAGGATAAGGCCCCACAGCCCCAGTGTCCATTGGGTATGCTAATATGCATGCTTTTTTTTTAAATCCTTACTTGAGGATATGTTTTTTTATTGATTTCTCTCAAACCCCCCTTAGAGGAAGTGAGAAAGGGAAAGATGGAGAGAGTTGAGAGAGAAACATTGATCAGTTGTCTCCCTTGTGCCCTGACTAGGGATCAAATCTCCAATCTAGATGTGTGCCCTGACTGGGACTCAAATCTAACTCACAACCTTTTTGGTATATGGGAGGATGCTCCAACCAACTGAGTCACCCGGCAAGGGCCCTCCTGTGTACTCTTTATGACAGTGATTTTTCCCACTAGTATAGTTTGTGGATGCTTGCCAGAGAGAATGGTATGGTATATTGACAGTTCTCTGTCTGCATTTATTGACTTTTTCAACAACTTATAGTTTAACAAAAGCTTCCCTTCCAGGCTTTCCTATGAACATATTTTCAACCTTCCTGTAAAAGGGAGATAAGCCTGGATTTAGAGGCTTGAGATTCAGTTAGATTAACAAAGAGATGGCATTTAAGCCTGAGAGAGGAATTACCTTTTATGTCTCAAAGTGCTTCAGTTGTTATATTTAGAGCTACCTCAGCTAGGTATTAGAAAAATAGTAATAAGGAACTGGAATTTTTATTGGGTGTGTAGGAAATAGGCTGATATGTAGGTAAGGAACTTCTTTTTTAGAGAAAGGGGACAATTGTGGTAGGGGAGTAGAAAGGATGAGAGAGAAGGGCACCAAAGGTTTAATCTCTCAGAAGGCATTTCTAGAACTATCAGAGTGGTCCCTGCACTACCTCTATATTCTTGTAGTATTTTAACTCTCATTCTTACCAAAGGAATTGAAATTAGATTTTTATATTTTTCTTTCTTCTGCTAAATTAAAAGTTTCTCACATGTAATAAGCACTTTTTTTTTCTAAAAATTTTTGTGTTTTGGCATATATACGATGTTTAAATGCTTCTGGAACTTAACTAAGTTTATATATTGTTTTGGTTTTTCAAAGCAATATAGTAATAAAATGAATTAAACTTATTTGTCTTGTTCATGTCATACAGTATTCATTCCTTATATTTTATGAGTAAATGTTATGAACTATTCACTGTTTTAGCTAGTTAACCCAAAAATAAGTTCTTTGCCCTCACTGAGCACACATTCTCCTGTTAATGACAGAGCATAACTTTTATAGGTTTCCTTTGGCTTATTCTAGTGTTCTTTTCCCTCTTATCACAGACAGCATGGTAAAGATGGATGGTGAATGAAGAAATTGAATCTTACCAGATAGAAGTTTTGCCTGGGGCCAGGGAAAAAACTTGCATTTTGCTATCTCCTATTCCACATCACTCTTGACTCCAGGCTCAGAACTGTGGCTATTTACAGATTTTCTTACAAGAATCAGCCACTGTTTCTGAGCAAGACATTTCTTGACACCAAAATTATAGAAGCAAAATTATGAAAAATAAAGTTTTTCTTTCTGTACCATTGGCTTATTTAAATAAGCATATATAGTTACCCTGTTCACCTATTAGATGGAATTTCAATGAATGCAAGATGAAATCGTATTAGCAGAGTTTTAATAGACCACTGACCTGGATAGTTTCAGTAAGTTACTTGTCCTTAGGCTAATATCAAATAATAAGTTATAAAGTTTTGGGAGTCAGAACTGCTTATATAGATCAAATACATTATGAGACAAATAGATTTTGATGAATAAGGCTGAGAAACTCACCACCATGTACTACATTTTAAAAAATTAAAAGGCTTTTGAAATACTAGCTCATCTTTCTCATCAGTCTTCAGAAGTCAGGCTTTTCACCCTTTTAAAGGCTACTCTTTAACCACAGCTATAAAGGTCAAATGAAATGTTTCTTTCTCTTTTACTCTCTTTGTGATGGAGTTTGATATATTAATATATATTTTTATATTTATATAAATATTTAAGTCATTTACATAGGTGGTATTCATATTTAATAAGTAGTACTGTATTATAAAGATTCTTTATAGTGACTGGATTTTTGGATGACAGTAACAGTGCCATTATTTGAGTATTGTTTTTTCTAAAGTGTTTCAAGAAATATTTAAGTGTACTATTAAGAGTGAGAAACCACTTGGATTCTTTTTGTTTTGTTTGTTTTTCAGTATCCTTGCAATGAAAAAAAGGACGTGATAAGTTGTTCAACTTATGAAATTCAAGTTACGTGTGAATTCTACCAGGTATGTATGAAATATTTGATATTTTTAGCTATTTTAATATTTTAGAGTATAACATTTTTTATAGGTTGTTTCCAGATAAATATTTTAGTGTTTTTCCATTAATAAGAAAATACTTGTCTTGTATGTTTAAATATACTATTGTTTTTAAATCTTTTAAAAATATTTTTTTATTGATTTCAAAGAGGAAGGAAGAGGGAGAAAAAGAAACATCAATGATGAGAGAGAATCATTGATTGGCTGCCTCCTGCATGCCTCCCCACTGGGGAGGGAGCCCAAAACCAAGGCATGTGCTCTTGACCAGAGTTGAACCGGGGACCCTTCAGTCCTCAGGCTGACACTCTATTCACCTAGCCAAGCCGGCTAGGGCTGTTTTTAAATTATTAAGTAGAGCATCTAAATTCACTTAACTATAGTAAACATAAATATTTTTTAGGGTTTTGATTTCTCTTAAAATGATTACAAATAATAACGGTCCAATGAGATAATCTGTAAAAAAGGGTTCAAATAGCAAATGGATATGGAAAAAATATTCTAGGTGTTCCTTTACTCATTTCACTTGAATATGTTGACGGCTCTGAGAAGTCGTACCAAAAAAAGTACTCCAGCATTTTCCAAATTTGTTTAATAGCTATTGTCATTCCTACTGGAAATGCTTTGGGAAGCATTACTCCGAAGAGTTAACAAGCTAGTATTGAAAAGGCCAGAATTTTTAGTTGCATCAAATATACTTGTTATATATAATTTCTAGAAAGAATGCAGAACAAAAGCCTAGAAGTTGATAAAAGGAATAATTGGAAACTTTAAGTCTAAATCTAAAAATAGAAAATAATCTTGACTCAAAAATGTCTTTTTGGCTGAAACTGGTTTGGCTCAGTGAATAAGAGTGTCAGTCTGCAGACTGTAAGGTCCCAGGTTTGATTCCGGTCAAGGGCATGTACCTTGGTTGCGGGCACATCCCCAGTAGGGGGCGAGCAAGAAGCAGCTGATCAATGTCTCTCTCTCATCGATATTTCTGACTTTCTATCCCTCTCCCCCTTCCTCTCTGTAAAAAATCAATAAAATATATATATTTTTAAAAAATCATTTTAAAAAAATGTCTTTTTGTAGTTGTTATGTTCAAATCAGGATCCAAAAAGATCACCATATTGCATTTGGTTAGTATGTTTATTAAACCTCTTTTAACCCAAAACAATTTCCTCTATTTCCTATTCTCTTTTGTTCCCTATGTTATTTATTTATCTATGGATGAAACCAGGTAGTTTGTCCTATAGAATTAAGCTAATTACAACCTGGTAGTGTTGTTCAACATGTTTTTCTATCACCTATATATCCTATAGCTCTATCTACAGAGGCTTAATTACATTAAATTTGACTTTTGACTTTTTTACTCCCAAGAGTACTTCATGTGTTTTCTTTTACATCCTATTAGGAAAACATGTAATTTTTTTGTCCCACTTTTAGTGATGTTACTTTAAGACTGACCAGTAAGTTTAGGTGCTATCAGCCCAATTCAACCATTATAAAGTTCCTATCACTTTTTTTTCAAAATGGTTTTATCAGATAGTTGCCTAGATCCATTATTTTATTAGGGGTTAAAGTGGTGATTTTCTAGGTACAGTATTTCGTTCTTTCTGTACTTTAACAGGAAACATTTAGCCTGATAGATCAGGGTACCTACCCTTTTTTTATCCTCATTCAAGGATATGTTTATTGATTTTAGAGAGAGAGGGGGAAGAGGGAGAAACATCCAGTGATTGCCTCCCATACCCAATCCTGACCAGGGATCGAACCCACAACCTGTATCCTTACATGGAATCAGATCCCCATCTTTTTAGATGTACAAATGGAGCCGTCTTGGTAGGGGCCCTATCTTTTTTTCTATAGTATAAAATCCGCATGTTTACAAATATTTGTCTACTCATAATAAGATAGAAGATAAGGTTAGAATGTCACTAAAAGTGTATCATTACACATTTGGATAGAAAAGGTAACAAACTTAGTGAAAATAAAAAATATTACATTTTGCCGAAACCAGTTTGGCTCAGTGGATAGAGTGTTGGCCTGCAGACCGAAAGGTCCCAGGTTCAATTCCAATCAGGGGCATGTATCCTGGTTGAGGGCACATCCCCAGTAGGGGGCGTGCAGGAGGTGGCTGATCGATGTCTCTCTCTCATTGATGTTTCTAACTCTCTATCCCTCTCCCTCTCTGTAAAAAAATCAATAAAATATATTTTTAAAAGTATATTACATTTTAAGTTATTCTTGAATTAAAAATCTGTACTGTAAAACATTTAGCCATCTCTTAATGTTTTACTATAGGCAATACAAGGACCTGTGGAATATGAGTGATGACAAACCCTTTCTATGCACTGCCCCTGGGTGTGGCCAGGTAATATATAAATTACTTTAAATCACTTTGTATATTTATATTTGTTAAAACACTGATGACAGTATATATTATCATTAAAAGGATTCTCTTACAATATTTTGTACAGTTTTGGAGTTAAATAAAATAACCCAGAATAATTTGGGGAAGGAATTCTTCTTTTTCCTTAATAGCATTATGTGAGTTTTAAAAAATTCAACCTAATATTGAAAAAAAAGTTATATCTTATAATGGAAAGATGAAAACCTGGACAAAATTTAGGATTTAAAAGTATTTTCATTTGACCATTATTGGTTGAAAATCACTGTATACTACCTAATTGGAAATTAGATGTACATTATCAGATATAAAAATTATTTTATTTGCTCAACTCATGAAATTAGCTAATATTTACCTGAGAGTATTATTAATCTATTAATGTTCTTAAAGCTAACATCTTTAATACAGAGCATGTGTGGAAGCCTTTTCAGAAAATAATATTTCAGTGTTGTTTTAGAAATAATATTTCAGTGTTTTGTAACAGGCTATTAAGTTACTAACTTATGCTATTATAATTATTCTAATCTTAAAATAACTACAGATACTAAAGAATTAAAGACTAAATTCAATGTGTAGTGAAATTACAGACTACTTAAATAGATAAATTATAAATAAAAAATAAGTATGAGATATTCTGATATATCACATTTTATTCTGCTATATCACATTTACTCCTTGGACTCAGTACTGAGTTAAATGGACAAAGAGGTGGTATTACTCAACTCATCCATTTTGCTGAAGAGGTTTGAACAGATGCAACATGATTCTTTCTATAATACCCTGGATTATAGTAAACACAGTATGTTTGTTGCTAGAGCCAGTTTTGCTCTAGGAATTATTCTTAGAAACTCAGTCTCAAACAAGCCCCTTATTCCTTCTCCTATTCTTTTCTTAAAATAGTAAGAATTGTTTGTTATCTCGTGATTGATTCTTTACTAATACACATGCCATTTTTTAATAAAAAGTATTACATTTAAATTTGATTAAATTCAGCAGAACAAAAGAAAACCTATTGCTAATATAAGAATATATATGTGTATGTGTATCATAAAAGATTGTTTCTTAAAAGATCTCTCTAATATTATAACAAGGAAAATATTAAGGAGTTAGAATTGTTTTTAGACTCTATTGTAAAAGCAGTTAACATTCATACTTCCTCGTACCTCTTCTTTCTATTTGTTATGTATGGTAATTATTTTGTTTTTTAATTGTCAAGGTTTTTAATACATTTTGTCTAATAACCTGTAATTCCCATATCTGCTTATCTTCCGTTTACTGTATGTAGAGAAAAAGGAAAGAACTAAGTTTTAAGGTACTGTGTATTTAGACGTCAGAAAGAGGAGAAGAGAGTGTATGTAGAATAGAAGGCTGAGAAGCAGCAAACAAGAAAATTGTGTCCTGGAGGTCAGGTAGAAGTGTTTCAAAGTGGGGGAGCAATGTAGTCAGATAATTGATAGGAAAATTTGAGGATTCAGTATTTACTATTGGATTAAGAAATATGAAGATTATTAGGTGAGTAGTTTCATTGAAGTGGCAGTGACAACAATGTGATTGCAGTAGGTTAAAGAAAAGATGGTGAGAACCAGAAGTCGAAAACATTATAAGACAGCTCTTTCTTGGAGTTTAGCTTAAAGGGAACAGAAAAATATAGCTGGAGGAGGAGTGAAGATGGAGCTTATTTGTTTGGCATTGTATAGTGGGAATATCACAGCATATTTGATGCTGCAGAGAGAGAGATTGTTACAGGATTGGGGTCCTTAAGTAGGTAAAAGAAAGGATGGGATCTGGTACTCAAGTAAAGGGACTGGGCTTAATTAGACCATGGACAATTATTCCATAGCAACTGAGAGTAAAAAGGGAAGGATAAAGGTTTGGAAGGTTTGAATAGAGAAAAGAAAGCATACAGACATATTTCTTTCAATATAGTCACATAAAAAACAAAATTACATTTCTCTTTATTCCATTGCACACAAAAATTACATTTAGAAGCTATGGCATGCTGTTTTAAATAGACTTAGGGGTGGCAAATATTTAGCCCTTTGTATTTCTTAGGATTCTGGGTAGGTCATAAAGTCAATCTAACAATAGCTTGAACAGTTTGTTTTTCATGTAACAGCCCAGAAATAGGAGTTCCAGGGCAGGCTGACTGCTATCTTCAACATGTGAATTCCATTTTTAGGTCCAAAATGGCTGGCCCAGCTCCTACAATCAGGTTCACATTCCAGCAATAAGGAGGGAGAATGGGAAACAGCGCACACACACACATACTCACCATTTTATTAACATTAACTGGAAATAATGCGTATAATTTGCATTTATTTCTTTTGGCAAGAACTCAGTCACATGGCCACCTTATTGCAAAGGAAGCTAGAAAATGTAGTCTTTGTTCTGGGCAGCCAGGTATTCAACTAAAATTGGGAAATTCCTTTGGGAAATTTCTGAGTAATAGAGATTGAGGAACATTTACAGTCCTTTTCATAGTTTTCAGATATGATTTTTCATTTGGGGATATAGCAATAAGTCATTTGGACCCTGAATCTGATTAACTTGGGTACAATAAGTCCTCATTTAATGTTGTTAAATGTAGATTCTGCACTTTTAAGTGAAATGACATACAACAATCATAAGTAAAAATGGATGAAAGGCCTTTCAAGCACCTGCTGTAATATTTTTAAAGTTGAAAACAAAATTTTCAACGTCTGGAATTTAGTTGTCAGTAATGTATCAATGTTGGTTTCTTAGTTAGGGATATACCATACCTATTATTTATCTGTGCCCAACTTGTTTCAAATAATATTTGAGAAATTAAAGATAAACATAATAGTTGTCATAATAATAAATACAATAATATTTTTAACTTAGCCACTGTGCTAAGAAGGTCATGTGGATTGTCATTTAATGCTTCCAGCAACTCTATGAAATGGGTGCTCATTTTTCTAAGTCACAAAACCAGGAAGTATTGGAAATAACTTTGTACCCAAGCCTATCCTTGTGTTCTGTCTATAAATAGAATGTTCAGGCCTCAAGGTATATTTGAATATAAGTCTTGGTATTTGTTATCTTTCAATTAACATGGTTTTTATTTCCTCTTAATAACAAAAGTTTCTCTGAAAATGTTGATAGGCTTAAAATGGCAAAATAAAATCTAGAGATGACTTTGTTAACATTAGGAGCATTTCATAAGTCTTTCCCCTTTTATTTTATTTTTTTTTTTATTAATTTTTTATACATGTTTCCCCATGCCCCCCCTCCCTCCCAGGCATACCCCAACCCCCCCAGTGTCTGTGTTCATTGGTTATGCTTATATGCATGCATACAAGTCCCTTGATTGATCTCCCATCTACCCCACCTAACTTTAATCTTCCTGCTATAATTTCAGTCTGTTTGAGGCT
>PVJN01021471.1:0-16519 GCA_004026805.1 Lasiurus borealis | reverse complement strand
CTCCTTTTATTTTTAAAACAAAATTGGGAACTTACTGCATTTAAATAGTTTTATATTCTATCAGTGTGCAGATTACATTGCATCTATCATAAACATTTTGTGTGTTAATTGAAAAACATGGGTTTATGCTGCTGAATCCTATTCTATTGCTAGGACATGTCCCATAATTTATTTACTCATTTCTCTATTATGGACTTCTATAATTTTAAAACTTATTAAATTCGTAAGATTTTTATATAATTATATAATATACAATTTTGAGTATATGTAATATAACATAATTATATATAATTTTATAACTCCAGTATTATAAGCAACAGTGTGATGAAATCCTTTATATGCATCTCTAATTAATTTCTCAAAATACATTCTTAAAAATAGATTACTTGGTCAAAATGTATACACAGTTTTTTGAGGTTCTTCATATATTTTGCCATATTGTTTTTAAAAGCTAAGCCAATTTTTCTTCTAATATCTTATGTAAGCACTGGCTTCATCATGAACACTCCAGTTTGGAGTATTCTTTTTTGTGTCTATGCCTGTATTTATTCCCTAAGGGATTTAAAATAATCTCAATATTATAATAATATATTATAACTGTTACTGATCAAAATAGTAACCTGGCTGCCATGGTCAGGTCGCTCAGTTGTTTGGAGTGTCATCCCATACACCAAAAGGTTACAGGTTTGATTTCTGATCAGGGCACATACCTAGGTTGTGGGTTCAATCCCCAGTCCAGGCGCTTGGAGGAGGCAACTGATGGATATTTCTTTTTCTCCATTCCTCTCTAAAATCAATTAAAATAACATATCCTTGGATGAGGATTTAAAAAAAAAAAAGTAACCTGGCTAATGTTAGCATCATCCATTTGTTAAGTCTTTCTAAAAACAGAAATGGAATGTCTCTCTTTAGATTCAAATAATATTTCCCAGGGATCAAAACTTGAACTGGTATTATCCTGATGGCCTCATAACTTAGTTGTACCTATTTATCTGTTAAACAGGAATAATAATCTATGTCATGTGTATGAATTAAGAAATCAGTCATTCTGCATTTAGGAAGTTAATTCTAGTGTATTCATGTGTTCATGCCTTGGAATTACAGATTTCTCTATACCATATATCAGAGCTTATTTCGCTTTATTATAAAAGCATCAGATTCACATCCCTTCAATCTATTTTTTAACCTTTTAAGAAAGATGATTGTCCTATCCTACCTTTCTTGACTGCTTCTCTCATTGTTTATTCAGCTATGTGCTCGAAGTCTTGTTTAACACAATACTGTGCACATTTCACATTGGATTTGTGCTCTTGTGTTCTCAATATGTTGTTTTTGCTAGCAGTATCGTTACAATTTTATTCAGTACGTATTTTTTAGAATAAATTTTTTAAATTTGGCTGTGAAAACAATTCAAACAGATTTTGCAAAAACTTTATTTTAGCATGTAGTAGCTACTTTTATATACGTATTTATTGAAAATTATATTTATTCATATATATCTATAGGCAATGGCAAAAGTAGGCTTATAGTTGTAATGCAAATAACACAATAATTAATAAGTGAATAATAATACAAGAATAAAACCTGTGTTTTGTGTACTCTCAGCTGCAAACCTACTTTTGCCCAACCCTGTATATATCTTTTCTTGGTAATTTTTTTTTTTTAAGAAATCTTTATTGTTGAAAATATTACATATGTCCCTGTTTTCCCCCGTTACCTTCTCCGTCCCTTCCTCCCTGTGTCCCCCAAGCCTATTGGTGACCACCTTTTGACAAGATTGCCTTTTGTCACTATCTTAAAGTTTCTTGTTAGAGGTAAATAAATTTTCTTATATGATAACCCAAGTTAAACTCACCTGTATCATCTACCAATTTTAGCATATTTTATTCATATATATATAAGTGATATCATTATATGATCAACAATTCCTTTATAAATAGCATTTAAGTTAATTTGATCTGGAGATAGAACATTCATATTTCTTTAATTTCCCCTTTTAATATTAATATGACCCAAAATGGTTTTAGGATCTTTTTAGCTGCTTTTTTTTTTTTCACTTAGAATCCATCTTGATGCCATTTTTCACATGTTTTGTACAAAATACAATGTTATTTATTCTATATGTAGTTGCTCTTTGATTTGAATATTTGTGGTTAAGCCATCCAAACAGAAGATATTGGTAGAATAAAATTCCTGGGAGGTAATTTTCCAAGTTCTTATGTATTAATTATGCTGACTTTGCTGTTTTAAAATCTACCAAAATACATTCACTCACAAATGTTTACTGATTCTCTTCTATGCAGAATCACATTGGTAGGTTATTTGTAACATTAAAGTGAATTTTGCTTTAAGATACATTTACTTTTAAACAAGTATTCCAAAGTTAAAAGCAATGAAATAATGCCAGTAAATTGCAGATATGTTCATTTTCAAAAAGTTTTGTTATTCAACAGTCTGTAAATTCTCCAAATTTGCAAGGGATTCCTATAATGATAATGCATATGAAAATAGCACTTGATGGGGAAAACTGGGTTATGGTCCCAGTTGCTGCTTAGTAAATGTTTGAAGAGTGTACAAATGAATAAATTAAGAGATGAGTTGCATCTGAACACTTACTTTCAATGGGACCATAAGCAGGTTCTGAAAAGGGTTCATATAATAATAGACATTTTTCTTTTGATGCATACAGTAACCTAAAGACTGAGTGGTAAACCATCCTATCTAATAAAGAGGGAATATGCTAATTGCCCATCATGCCCTCACAAAGATGGCAGCACCCACAGCCAATAGGGAGGGAATATGCTAATTAACTGTCATGCCCTCAAAGATAGTGGCACCTAGAGCCACAAGATGGCAGCGCCCAGTTCCCTCAGCCCCACTGGGGCAGCAGGTGCATGGCACGGCCAGGCCTGCTTTCATGCACCTGCCTCAGGAATCCCCCTGTCCTCTTAACCCCCCAGCTACCCAGGGATGGTGGCTGCCCAGCCGCCCAGGGCTGGCCAAGACTTGCATTGCCGGCAGTGGCAGCAGCAGAGGTGTGGTGAGGGTGTTGCCTTCCCCTGATTGCTTCCATCCCTGAGGGCTCCTGGACTATGAGAAGGGGGCAGGCCAGGCTGAGGGACTCCCCCTCCAGTGCATCCAGTGCATGAGTTTTCATGCACTGGGTCTCTAGTACTTAATATGATAGCAAAATATGGCCAAATTAAATAAAAGCTTAATTTACTGAACATCTGTAGTTTTGGTGGTTTATTTTTATTTCTTCATTAGACTGGACTTAAAGATTCAACTGTTTAATTGTAAGGAGCTCATTCTTTTGAACATTTATTAAATACCATGTTAACTTTGGGAGAGCGCAAACAAATAGGAGCTCAAATATACAAAATAATCAATATAAGATTGATAGGTACTATAATCAAGGCATTGAGCAGAGCATAATGGGCATTAATGAGAGATATTATCATCTACAGAGTTAGGATCTGGTTGGCTTGTAAGGATGATATAGGTAGGTACTCAGTATCATACTTATAGAATAATTAGAAAACTTTAGAATGAAGAGCATAATGGTAAGAAATGTTCATTCTTTTACATTGTTTACATTTTATATGGTCCCTTTTCAGAACCTGGTTAAGGTCCCATTGAAGGTGAATGTTTAGATGCAATGGATTCCACAAGAAGAAGGAATCCATTTTGATGGTTTAGGTCAGTGGTCGGTAAACTGCGGCTCTGTTGACTAATGAGTTTGCCAACCACTAGGTTAGGGGCTTAAACACAAGGAACAACAACAGCTTGTAATTATTGGAATCAAGAGCCTAGGTCAGTGGTCGGCAAACTCATTAATCAACAGAGCCGCAGTTTGCTGACCACTAAGTTAAAATATAAATTAAACATCCCCATTTGTAGGGAGATAGTCTAGGGAGTGAGTTTAGGTCTCTTAACTTGGCATTTTATAGTTATTGCTCTGAGATAACAAAGAGTAAGTGCTCCCAATTTTCAGTTATAAGAATTACTTAGTAAAGAATATCTTCATAAAGATTGATGTCCAGAAATTCAGGAGATATTTACATTATGCATTTATTATGTTGGCATGCAGGACCTCTCCAAGTTAAATGTAGCTTTAAAAATAATATTGCTTCACTTTTAAGAACTGTGGTGAAAAAATATTTTAAGTAAAATTTTTTATTTAAAAATTAACTATTATTACATTGGTTGCTATTTCTTCACTGAATTGTGACAAAAGCATTCTTTTTGTATGTGATAACATAAAGAACCTGATTTACTTCTTAATTCATCCAGAAGTAATATTTTTATAAGAAAATTCTCATTTTAAAAGTGGTAAGTAACCTGAAGTCTATGTAAATACAATACTTTTTTAAAAAGTCATTATACCACGGAGCATATGTTTTTATTGTGATATGGTAGAAATTAACAATAGTCTATTTTTAATGTCCAGTGAAATTTATAAGTTTCTTTGCCTCAAGTTTTGTTTTTATATGCTCTTGAGTGAGCTGTGAGACCTATTAATATATCAGCATTGCTTATTCTTGGGTAATGGGTTTCTCTATGATTACTTGAAATCTAGTATGTTTATCTATACTAACAATAGATTCTTTTATAGTTAACAGACTGCTATTTCATTGTTAATGGTGGTTTTACATGTTGTGGAAATGAATTTCCTTATTTTACTTATTTGATCAAATTGAAAATCTTAACTATATTTTAAAACTTTTTGCCACAGCGTTTTACCAACGAGGATCATTTGGCTGTCCATAAACATAAACATGAGATGACACTGAAATTTGGTCCAGCACGTAATGACAGTGTCATTGTGGCTGGTTAGTATATGCTTTTATTAATAGCTTATATACATATTTCACCTGGAATGTGCACAATTTTTGTGTATTCTCTGTAAATAATATAGTCTGGTGATACTCCAATGACTTCATTTGCAATAAATGTTGGCAACATGTATTTTACCCATTACATATCCATATTTCCTTCTGACCATTCATTTCACTTTTTGTATGGTTTTCAAATGTAGATTTCAATTGTCATTTTGTGGAAGTTAATTAGAAATCTGGGAGCATTCATACCATCTCCAAAGTTTACATTTAATAGACATTTGAACTAATGTGATGTTTAGTTACTGTTTCTTTTAGCTGTTCACACCTGGTCTACAGTGCTGTGCGAAGATAGAAAATGATCACACTCCTGTTGGAGAAAGAGCACTTAGCTGACTTGTTAATTAGGATTTTTGTTTCTATTTATTTGTACTAAACATCCATGTTAGTAAAATAACTCTGAATACTCTCTTAAATTCAGTCATTTTTGTATGTTGATTCCTATGAACATACAGTATCACCTAAGCAGATGATTATCTTTCACAACATGTGCAAAGAAAATATACATTGTTTTATTGTCCTTTATGCTGTGTTAGTTGCTCCTTTTTAGGTATTTAAATATATATAAGCGCACATCTGTGTATGTGTACACACACATAATATGTGTAATTTTCTAAGTATTGTGATAAAATGTTTATATGAATAACATATAAATTTATATTTATATAAATTTCAGACTTTTAGTATCATAACCACAGATTCACGTATCATAAATACTCAGAATAACACTAAATTATTTTCTTCTATAAAACTTAGGTTATACTCTTTGTAAGTCTGTATTTATATCTGAATACTGAATATTATTAATACTTTAAAATTATCACCCGAATCTAGCGATCAATTTTTCATATGCAATCTTTGGAGCAATATGAGGCAAATATTATTAGGTGGTTCTTCTAGTACTTTCAGCATCAAAATTTTTAAAATGAAAAAATTAGAGGTAACAAAAAGTTGATAATTTATCAAAATAATTTATTTATCAAAAATGTAGGGAAATGTTCAACTTGTCTTCAACTCCACAAGTAAAAGCAAGCTAAAAAGAGTGAGGTGTGCATTTCTTTTAGAGTGTCATATATCAGATATTATAAGCTGGAACCAGAAAACAGTCAAATAAGCAGTATAACACCAACAACTGGAAGAGTCACTCTCCTAGGTGTGAAAGTCATTGCTTCTCTAAAACTGACTGTTTTAGACCATATTTCTCTTTGTAACTTTAACTCAAAAGTGTTTGAGATTACTTTCTAAAAACTACTTTTCTATCTGCATTTAGTATAATAAAAAAATAGAACACATTCAGACACAGTACTTGACCCTTTTTTTACTTATGCAAGGTGAGTAATTTAGCATTACTATATAAGTAAAATGCATGATGTATGTGCTATATATTTGATGATCAACAATCATAAGCCATCTGCATGCTAAAACAATTGTGCCTGTGTTGACTTTTCTCAAGCTTGGTCATTCCAGTAATCACTGATAAATGTGACTTATATATATGCATTTTATTTTTAAGACTTTTCCCCCTCTTAAACACAAATTAGAATCATCTGTTGAGTTTAGATAGATAAACCTTTTAAATATGAACAGAAGACTCAAATTTATATACAGTTTACAAGTTTAGTCATGCTAGACCTAAGCTGATATGCATGTATGCTGAGTCCTTATATAATATGATTTTAGAAATCTTTTTGGGGGTGAGGGTATATAAGTTGCAGACAGATTAATAAGTAAAAGGATGACACAATAGACTTCTTCAGTAATTCTAATAATACTAATAGTATCTAAGATAGGCCTACATTATGTGTAATATGGCAAGTAGGTCATTTTAGTGCTAACTAAGATAGATAGATAGATAGATAGATAGATAGAGTAAACTTTAGTACTCTAATGTCATGTTAGTATATGTGTGGGGGCAATAATAAAACAATAAGTAATGCCTATTTTGTAGACAGAGTAATTAACAACTGTATGAATATTAATTTCACCAAAGATTTTATGAATATTTTAGTTTAAACTAGGAATCATCTTACACTTTTATTTCACTTAGGCTAGATTGGTGATACAAGCTATAAAATGGATGACTTAAAAGATATAAAATGTGATTAGAATTTCAGTCTACAACCAATTCTGATCTATATGAATAAATAGCCTTGAGAATAATAAGATTTAACAGGCAAAATTCATAAATTTACTAATTTTTATTACACCTGGACCTTAACAGTCATTTGTTCTATAACCAACACAGACATATGTACGGTACTAATGTAGTACATGAGTTAATGCACATAGCATGAGTAATGTTCAAATATAGTGAAAATATTTCAAGTTTTTAAAAATGTAAAGTTGAAGTCCTCTGCTGTCCTAGAAATTGTACTAGAGCATTCCATAGATATGGAACACTTTCATAAATAGCTCCTCGTATAAGCTTGAAAAACACATTAAAATAGAAAATTGACTTCAATAGGTAGTAATGAGGATTTTGTTTTAGTTTGTTTTTGTTACAGGGCTCTTATTTTAACATTTTTTCCCCCTTGTAATATTTTTATTTACCTGCTAAAGGTTGTTTTATTTTAAGCATGTTTTCATTATAGATTATGAGCACTAGTGGAAGGGCCAAGTTGAGTGTATATACATGCTCTTATCTAGTTTTCCCCAAACTGCATGTATTTTAAACATAATTTTTAATGTAAATTTTAAAAAAACGTATGTTGACTGATAATAGTTGATCTCTGAGTAGAGCATGTGTATGTCATTCTACTCAGAAGGTATGTATTAAAATAAGAAGGACTTCTTTAATGGTTCATAAACTTTGAGGAAATATCTTGAACTGCAATAAAAACTTAACCAAATTTTATTTGCTTCAAAGGAAGAGGACTTTCCAAAAAGAAAATTAACAGCTGACTGAAGGAGTCCTGCTAATTTGTTAATTTATTAGATACATTTTAGGGTTCTTTATGATATTTAAATGTATATGATTACTTCTTGACTTTTATTTCAGATCAGACCCCAACACCAACAAGATTCTTGAAAAACTGTGAAGAAGTGGGTTTGTTTAATGAATTGGCAAGTCCATTTGAGAATGAATTCAAGAAAGCCTCAGAAGATGACATTAAAAAAGTATGTTGTTCACTATGATATTAAAGAGTACTTCTCACAGAACAACAATTATAGTTTATATTTCTTTTTATTTTAGATATGCTGATTGGCTTTTTTAAAAACTCCTAACATTTTCTTCAATGTTTATCTTAGATGCCTCTAGATTTATCCCCACTTGCAACACCCATCATAAGAAGCAAAATTGAGGAACCATCTGTTGTAGAAACAACTCACCAAGATAGTCCTTTACCTCACCCAGAGTCTACCACCAGTGATGAAAAGGTTAGAAATTTGTATTTATGATAGAAACATATACTAAGTGGAAAATTAGCTTCCTAAGAAAGGATTAATACTTGATCTACATAACTAATAAATTGTACATCACTCATTGTCAGGTTATATATGAAAGCCTGTGAATAGTCAGAAATTCCAGGGAAAGAAGATTCTAGCTTTATAGATAATTAGCTTTTTATTACACACAGAAAATTTATAAGGAATAACAGCAGTCACTTTAGATAAAACTTATTTTTTAAAGGATATATGAATTTAACTTAAATTTTCTGGGTTTTGCTATTTTATTTTTAACTACTTATATACAGTGATAGCTTAATCAAGAATCTTTACAATGAATATTGAACAAAGGTTATTTCAGCTTTTAAGGGTTATGGGCGTGGTTACTTATTCTCAGCAATGCATCTTCAGTATCAGTACTAAGATGATGATGATACTGTCTTAGGACAGGTCTTTAGTAGGTGGTTTGGGGCCTTACTTCTGGATCTTGAATAGCCTAGTAACTTAAACCACCTGGCTATCATCTTAAACTTAGGAAGTCTAAATTAGAGCCCTTGATTCTCTCTATAGTTTGTCCTATCTCAGTATATTTTCTCCTAATCCATCTAGTTTCTTAAGCCAAGAATCCTTAATTTTTTTTTCTTTTCCTTCACACTGAAATCAGCAAATCCTATCAGACCTACTTCCTGAGTATAACCTTCTATCGTCTTCTGTCATCAGTGTCACTGCTTTAGTTCAAGCCATCTAAATATATTGTCACTTCCCTGCTTGAAATCATTCAGTGATTTGCAAGTGTATTTAAGGTAACTTACACTCCTTCCATACCCCTCATTGATCTGAGTTTGTTTACCAATCCGATCTCACCTCATGCCACTCTCCTGATGCTTTTATCAAATATTGCAAGCTTTTTCCTGCCTCAAAGACATTGCTTCCTTTTCACTATAATGATCTTCTTATCCTTTCATTGTCAGTTCAAATACCATTTTTTCAAAGAAGCTCACTTCACTGTACTATCTAAAGTAGCCAACTCCAACCTTCTCCCAGTTAATCTTTCATTATTTATATTGTTATACTTTTACTCTATAGCACATTTCAGTCTGAAATTCTTTTTGTTTTACTTGTTTATTGTCTGTCTCTTCCAACTAGTCCTTGAGAGCATGTTGTAAATTTTTAAACTTGTTGAATAGGTAAATTTCTAATAGTATTAGTTTATCTTTCTATGAAAAAATGGACAAATGTTATTTAAGCTTTTAATGGGTTATGGGCCATAACCAGTTTGGCTCACTGGATAGAGCATCGGCCTGCAGACTGAAAGGTCCCAGGTTTGATTCTGGTTGAGGGCATGTACCTTAGCTGTGGGCACATCCCCAGTAGGAGGTATGCAGGAGACAGCTGATCCATGGTTCTCTCTCATTGATGTTTCTAACTCTATCCCTCTTCCTTCCTCTCTGTAAAAAAAGAAAAATCAATAAAATATTTATTTAAAGGGTTATGGGACTAGTTACTCATTCTTAGTAAGATTTTTGGTGTGGCAACCTAGAAGTCAATTCAGAGTACACAGTTGACCCAGTTTTTATGCTAACTTAACTGGTTAAGGAGTTCTGGATAAGCCCCTTAATATCTTTCTTTTCTAATCTTGTAAAACTGAGGAAAAGACCACCTGTAAGGTCCTGGCTAGCACACATAATTATGTAATTATGTATTTTATATTCAAGGTATTAATATGATTTGGCCATGTGATATTGAGAAATTGATAATGGATAAACATTTGCGTTGCTTTAAATTTTAAAAAATATATCTATTATTGAATATGTATAAGCTATAACCGTCTCTCTAGACCTTTTTACTTCTTTTTTATAAGTTGATTTTAGCCAAAACCGATTTGGCTCAGTGGACAGAGCGTCGGAGTGTGGACTGAAAGGTCCCAGGTTCAATTCCGGTCAAGTGCATGTATCTTGGTTGCAGGCATATCTCCATTGGGGGGCGTGCAGGAGGCGGTTAATAGATGTCTCTCTCTCATCGATGTTTCTAGCTCTCTGTCCCTCTCCCTTCCTCTCTGTAAAAAAGTCAATAAAATATATATATATTTTAAATTGATTTTAGAGAGATGAAGGGAAAGTGAAACATTGATGTGAGAGAGAAACATCAAATGGTTTCCTTATGTATGTGCCCTGGCTGAGGATCAAACCTGCAATTCAGGTATGTGCCCTGACCTGGAATCAAACCCACAAACTTTTGGTGTATGGGATGACACTCCAACTGAGCCACAATGACCAAGGCCCCTTCCCTTCTTCTTCTTCTTCTTTTTCTTCTTCTTTTTTAAATATATTTTATTGACTTTTTACAGAGAGGAAGGGAGAGGGACAGAGTCAGAAACATCAATGAGAGAGAAGCATCAATCAGCTGCCTCCTGCACGCCTCCTACTGGGGATGTGCCCGCAACCAAGGTACATGCCCTTGACCGGAATCGAACCTGGGACCCTTGAGTCTGCAGGCCGATGCTCTATCCACTGAGCCAAACCAGCTTTTCATAATATAGTGATAGAGTAGAGCTAGGCAATCCCTTGTGGATTTTAAGTTCTATGACTCCTGAGAATAAGTTTGTATTTTTTAAAAAACATTTTATTGATTTCCCTTCAGAGTGGAAGGGAGAGGGAGAGAGAGTTAGAAACATCAATGATGACAAAGAATCATTGATTGGCTACCTCTTGTACACACCACTGAGGATTGAACCTGCAACCTGAGCATGTGCCCTGACTGAGAATAGAACTCTGACCTCCTACTTCATTGATTGATGCTCTCCCACTGAGCCATAGCAGCTGGGCTGTATTTTTATCTTTTACTAAAATTCTTATGGAATCATAGTCAAGTTACTCAGCCTGACTTATTTATGGATTGATAGGAAAACAAGTTGTACTGATAAATATGAACATTGCATTTGAAACGTTATAGTTGCTTCTAAAATTTTTTTGTAATTAACTCTAGATGTTTACTTTTGAGGGTATTAAGTATCATCCTGTGGACACTTGGCAAAATGTGTTATTTTCTGTTCATTAAGGTATATAAATTGACTTGCATTTTTAAATTCCACTCTTTCTCTGTCTCATTATTAAATAGGAAATACCACTGGCACAAACTGCACAGCCAACGTCTGCTATTGTTCGTCCAGCATCATTACAGGTTCCCAATGTGCTGCTTACAAGTTCTGACTCAAGTGTAATTATTCAGCAGGCAGTACCTTCACCAACCTCAAGTACTGTAATCACGCAGGCACCATCCTCCAATAGACCAATCGTGTAAGTGATTTGGGCCAATCATTGGCCTGTTTATGAATTAAGTTTTTGTTGTTTTATTGTTTGAATTGTGACTTTAGTTTTGTGTGTTTGTCATATTCTGCATGCTTTGATTTTTAGAAAAAGTACTTGTGTAGTCTTTTAAATATATGTGTGTGTGTGTGTGTGTGTGTGTGTGTGTGTGTGTGTGGTATACCTAAAACTTAGATGGTATTTCTTTTAGACAGGTACCTCTTAAGAGCTTTCTGATGAGAATTTTTCTTATTTAATATATTGGCAATTGTCCTGAGTAAATCCACAACTTTTTTCATTTTTTTCCTATGATTTCTACACTGCATCATGCATTATGCATTTTAGATGCGATTAAAAATAAATTTTGCAGTTTTTTTTTATTTGATTAGAAATTTTTTTAATGCTACAGTAATAGGAATTAAAAACACTCTTTTTAATTTCCCTTTTTTTGTTTTTTTTTTAGTCCTGTACCAGGTCCATTTCCTCTTCTATTACATCTTCCCAATGGACAAACCATGCCTGTTGCTATTCCTGCATCAATTACAAGTTCTAATGTGCATGTTCCAGCTGCTGTACCAGTAAGTTTGGGATTTAGACTATTTATATTTTTCTTTATAGCAAAACTTATCTTTGTAATCAGAAAATACCCTTTGGGCTGTTTAATTGGTTTATGAAAATAAATTCAACAAACTATTAGTGGCGAGTAGTAGTTCCTCTTTGATATTTATAGTGATAATATGTTCCATCCAAGGAAAACATAATTGGATAGAAAACATTTTTTTATTCTCCAAAAATATTAATTTTTTTTGTGTATTTTTAATACTGAGAACCTTATTCCTAGTCAACCCATTTTAATTTGACTTAGATTTGTAAACTTCAAACATTAACACAGATTCCTGTTCTTAAAGAGGATATTTATACTAGAACACTTGTCAGATAACTCCGTGGTATTTCAGGTATTGTAGAAATTGTTTATAAAAACACTCTGAATTTTATGGTCAAGTTGGGTTCATAGAATTATTTTTGCTATTCAAGCATGTGAAAATTTAAACAGTCTAAAACAATAGTTAGTCCTCCACTTTCCTAATAGGAAAATAAAAGTTGTTTGAGGGGCATGTTAATTATATAATATTTAAAAGACATAGGTAGTAGTTAAATATCTAATTATAATATTTAATAATTTAGTGAATATTTAAAAGCACATTCTTTAGAATTTGTAAGTTAGAAATAATGCTCTTTTTCCTATTTTCACATTCATAAAACAATTTTATTCAAACTGTACAATTGTGTCTTTAGTATTAAAGTTTGCATCATTAGAATGATGTTTTAAGATATCTGGCACAATTTCCCAAAACACATTATTTTCTTTTTTACCTAAGAAATTTCAATATAATACTTTTTGTATTTAATATTCTCTTTCTGGAAGTTTTATCTCAATTCCTAATATTCATTCACACAATAAAAAGATAGTTTCTTTTTTCACCTTGTAGGTACATATTTCTGACTAGTACTATATAGTCATTTATTGCATAGCTTTAAAAAATTGTTTTAAAAGCCTACTTATAGTAACATCCAACACTTTTGGTGAGAATATTCCCCAGAATATTACTGAAATTAATGTTAAATACTTATTTTTATTAATTAATTCTTCCAAGTGATATTTTAAAGTATCCAGAATTAGCATTGATAGGATCATCTTGATTATATATGTGCTCTTCAAATAGAACTTTGCTATTCAAATTCATTATTTGAAAGACTTTGTAAAGACTAAATATAAGGTGACTACTTCCTCTTTTCTGAGGATATTTTGGAAGGGGAAACATTCTTGCCCTGCATTTGAGATTATGTGGTTATCCTATGAAATGTAACTGATGAAAGAAACTGAAATGAAAAAGAGGTATATTTAGTTACACAGTAATCACAGCATTGATACGAGGTCAAAAACAAAAGGCAAAACACAAAATGGGAAAATCTGTTCTAGGTTGTTAGAGAAATGAGAGGTTATATATTTTTTTATATCATGCAGTATATTAATATATTATGCTATTTTTATATATTTAAAAAAAGCAGAATTCATTGTTGAAATTATTTTTCATGCCTATTTGTCACAAGTTTTGACATTTTCTTTCACCTCAGAATGTAAGTCTGACAGATATGTGAGAAGTTTTACTTTGAATACTGTGAGTTTCTACAAGAAGGAACTATTTTTAAAAATTGTGAAAGTTGAAGATTAATGAAGCAAATGTCTTAGAAATGGATAACTTTTGAAAGTAAATCAGGATGTAAGATCAATAATGATTTAGGTAGAGATACAGTTTCTGATTTGAAGTCTCAAATTACTCTGACAGCCATTGTGCAAATA
The DNA here is from genome assembly GCA_004026805.1 of Lasiurus borealis. Taxonomy (NCBI): domain Eukaryota; kingdom Metazoa; phylum Chordata; class Mammalia; order Chiroptera; family Vespertilionidae; genus Lasiurus; species Lasiurus borealis. Next base: position 2,567 of record PVJN01021471.1, on the reverse strand, counting down.
AAGTACAAAACTCATTTTTAATATATTTTCTAGCAATTTTTTAAAATATCTTTTTCCTAGCTCGTTCGACCAGTCACCATGGTGCCTAGTGTTCCAGGAATTCCAGGTCCTTCTTCTCCTCAACCAGTACAGTCAGAAGCAAAAATGGTAAACAATATTTTATTTTTTCTGTTCATTTCTTGAGCTGATTTTGAAATCTTTTTTTCTTGTCTGGTTTCTGCCTATATCTTTTTAAACAAACTGTCCTCCTGGTGGAGGCTATGAATATTACAGCTGAAACTAGGTCTAATCATCTGAACTCAGTGCTGATCAGTGGTTTTAAACAGTGATATACATTTGTAGAACAATATTGACAATAATTTTGAAATAGTACACAATTAGTCACCATTGCACCTAATATAGAAAGGAAAACCATATTTTTGAATTTGCTTCAGATACTGATAAATTATTTTTTAAGGAAGGAACTGCAGATTAGGAGTAAGGAGACATGTGTCTTAATTTTAATCCTAATTCTGCCATTTATTACCATTAACCAAGCCAATTCTACCCTTCATGTGTCTTAAATTTCATCTAATGTCTTTATTTAAAATGACTTTAAATTCTACTTTATGTTATGTATAAATGAATTCCCTAAGAGGCTTTGTCATAATCCCTGAAGGATAACAAAGCCAGAATTTTGAATCCTGGCTTTGGCAGAGAAAACTATTTTCTCTTCTCACTTAAGTTGTGAACCTTTGAAGCAAAGGATAGTAAGACTTAAGAAAATCTGCCCTAATCAGTTTGGCTTAATGGATAGAGCGTCGGCCTGTGGACTGAAGGGTCCCAGGTTCAATTCCGGTCAAGGGCATGTACCTTGGTTATCGGCACATATCCAGTAGATAGAGTGCAGGAGGCAGCTGATCGACATTTCTCTCTAATCGATGTCTCTAGCTCTATCCCTCACCCTTCCTATTTTAATAATATTTAAATTTTTAAGAAAGTCTTAAATGTATATCAATTCATGATGCTCTTTCAGATGATATCCCCAAGAATATTATTTTGTGATCATTCTGCAATTAGGTGTGCTCAGTGACATCACTGAGCTAACCCATATTAGCTGCCCAGTTCCCTGTCCCTGTACCTCAGGACCATGGTAAACAATTTTTAACTGTGGTTTGTGGGGTGAGAGTGAAGATAGCAGTTTCTTTGAGCTTGCACAAAGGAAGTGTGGATTTCCATCACAGCTTCAGGAAGAGACCTAACAGGGTCCATAAACCAAAGAAGGGAATAGAATGTACACCACTCACCTTTGCATTATGCCATGATTCCCATAGAATTCCAGAATAAGAATGGAGTGTCTTTCCCTCCATAATCAGCTTGCAGGGTAGCAGCAGTTAGGCTGGTTTTCCAAAATGCTGTACAATACAGTGCCTCTTCTGTGCATTGTCATCATCATCTTTTTAAATCAGTGTGATTCTCCCTTCTAAAGTCTAAAATACTTTAGGGAAGTTTCTTCTTAACAACAATTAATGAATGTGTTATTAGGAAATCAATAGATAAATAGTTACTAGGCACCTATTATTTGCTTCACTTCCATGTTAGGCATTATATTAACTATATAAGTTTATACACAGAAAACCATTCTATATCCCAGGGCTTTAAATTTTTTATTGCTATTCTGCATTAGTGCAAATAATCTGAAATTGTCACGTGATAATTTTATTTAACAATAAAATTTACACACCATCTAAATGAACTAAATAGGTGGTTGAGGAGTGTAAAAATTAGCTGGTTGTTGATTGTGGTGAGAGAACTTGAAAACCTGAGAGGGAAATGTTTCACATAGCAGCATGTTTAGGTCAAAACTTTAGAAAACTAAGATGAATCTTTACTTGATAGCCAAAGAGCTTTACTGGGAATGTTTTTTATTTACAATTTTTACTTTAAGCATATTGTACTAATAAAAAATTTATCAGTAAGAACTGAGAATAGAAATGGGAACTAAAGAGATCATATTGTGCATTGCATCTACAAATATTTTTATATATTTAGTGGGCTTTCTTTTTTACAAATAAATTCAGAAGGAACAAATCACAGATTTAAAAAAAAACTTTTGACCTACAAGAGTAGGCCATATTTGTAGAAACTATTCAACTTAGCACTTCCCTAAATAACTTTCTCTATTAAGTAATCAGGAGATTAAATTAATAAGAATAAAAGCATTTTGTGTGCTTGTATACTAAAAAATACCAAAGCTATAATCACAGATTTATATATGGAAAACAGTCATCAGTATAGGCCCCCCAAAATAACATGAGGAGTCACAGATTATCCCACTCAAATTTAATGATCCAAATATTTCCTATAGAAATTTGCTAATGTGGATCTAGGCCAAGATGGCGGCATAGGTAAACACCTACACTGCTGCCTCGCACAACAATTTCAAAACTACAACTAAAAGACAGAACAGACATCATCCAGAACCACAGGAAAGCTGGCTGAGTGGAAGTTCTACAGCTAGAAGGAAAGAGAGGGGTTCACAGACACCCAGAGGAACAGCAAAAAGCTGAGGTACGGAGACGCGCGCG
>PVJN01021470.1:0-34251 GCA_004026805.1 Lasiurus borealis | reverse complement strand
CGCCACGCCCCCGGGGAGGAAGTCCACTTTCAGGCTCCGGAGCTAACTGAGGGCTCCCAGCACAAGGGACGCTACTGACAGCAGGGTTAGGGCCTCAAGACCATTTTTAAATAAAATTCAAATGTAACAGGACATCCTGTATTTTTATTTGCTAAGTCAAATAAAAATATTTTTATTTCTGCTATTAAATTTCTAAAATGCACAAAAGGTTTGAGCAAGTAGGTCCTCGTGCTGCTGATGGAAAAATGTTTAATCTGGTGGGGAATTTGGCAGAACATTTTCAAATGTAATTGTATAATTATACAAAGATAATAGGAATGAATTCCAGTATTTGCAGTGGCCCAATGTGGAAAACAACTGAAATGTACATCAATAAGAGCGTTGATAGTATGAGACAGAATTTTCTGTGCAATGTAACATTGAGATTAAGAACATAGGACCTGGCATCAAAATGCTTGGGTTCTAATCCTGGCTGCACAAGATACTGGCTATGAAATGCTGAGAAAAATTATTTACCTTTCCTTGCCTCAGTTTCCACATTTATTAAAATAGGAGTAATACAAATGTTTACTCCATAAAACTTTGGGCAGGTTAAATTAGCAGCCCTTACAATAGGGCCTGGCAGGTAGTAATGCTCAAATAAAGATAGTTACTACTATTAACATTATCATCCCCATTGTAGAATACTGTAGTACTATCAAAAACAACTTTATAGATTTATATTTATTTAATTTTAATTTAATAAATCTTTATTGTTCAAATTATTACAATTGTTCCTCTTTTTTTCCCTCATAGCTCCCCTCCACCTGGCTCCCACCCCACCTTCTGCCCTTACCTCCCCCACAATTGTCCTCATCTATAGGTGTATGATTTTTGTCTAGTCTCTCCCGCATCATTTTCACCCCTCTTTCCCTGACAACTGTCAGTCCACTCCCTTTCTATGTTCCTGAATCCATTATATTCATCAGTTTATGCTGTTCATCAGATTTTTAACTCACTTGATTTTTAGATTCACTTGTTGATAGATATGTACTTGTTGTTCATAATTTTTATATTTACCTTTTTCTTCTTCTTCCTCTTAAAGAATACCTTTCAGTATTTCATATAATACTGGTTTGGAGATGATGAACTCCTTTAGCTTTTTCTTATCTGTGAAGCTCTTTATCTGCCCTTCAATTCTGAATTATAGCTTTGCTGGGTAGAGTTATCTTGGTTGTAGGTTCTTGCTATTCATCACTTTGAATATTTCTTGCCACTCCCATCTGGCAAGCATAGTTTCTGTTGAGAAATCAGCTGACGATCATATGGGTGCTCCCTTGTAGGTAATTAACTGGTTTTCTCTTGCTGCTTTGAATATTCTCTCTTTGTCTTTTGCTCTTGGCATTTTAATTATGATGTGTCTTGGTGTGGTCCTCTTTGGATTCCTTTTGTTTGGGGTTCTGTGTGCTTTCTGAGCTGGTCAGTTTATTTCTTTCACCAGGTGAAGGAAGTTTTTGGTCATTAATTCTTCAAATAGGTTTTCAATATCTTGCTCTCTCTCTCTCTTCTTCTGGCACCCCCATAATTCTGATGGTGGTACGCTTGATTGTCTCTTACACTATCTCCCCAATTTTGGATTCTGTTTTCTTTTTGCTTTTCCAGTTGAGTGTTTTCTGCTTCTTTGTATTTCAAATCTTTGACTTGATTCTTGTGTCCCTCTCGTCTGCTGTTAGGTCTCTGTATAATATTTTTTATTTCAGTCAGTGTATGTTTAATTTCTAGTTGATCCTTTTTCATCTTCTCTTGGATCTTGCTAAATTTATCCATCTTTTCTAAGAAATTCTTGAAAAACCTTATAACCGTGGTTTTGAACTTTATATCCAGTCTTTTGCTTTTCTCCATTTCTTTCATTTGTGATCTGTTCCTTTGTCTCTACATTTTTGCTGTTTCCCTGAGTTGGTAGAGTAGCTTTGTGTGCAAGGTGACCTATATGACCCAGTAACTCTGCCTCCCCAGTTACCTGAGGTGGACTCTTTTGGTGCGCCCCTTTGTGGACTGTGTGCACAGACTTGTTGTAATTAAGTCTTGATTGTTGTTGGTATCACTGGGGGGAATTGACCTCCAAGCCAATTGGCTCTGAGTATCAGCTGTGTTTATACCAGGAGAACTTCTGTACTGGAGTCAGCCTTATGATACAAGACTTGCAAAATTGTAAAAGCCGATGTGTTTAACTTGGATGGGGCAGAGTCTCAGGGCTGAGCAGACAGCCTTGGCTTCCCATAAGCCCTGCCTTATGCAGCCCCTGGGTCTCAGTGTTTATTGGTAATTGCTGCAGTCCTTTCTGCACGTACTTGGACTCACGCACCTCCAGAATTCTGCCTTTTGTAGCTCCCCTGAGTTTCCGTGCATTCTGGGGACCCATATAAGTCTGGGTCCCCAAGATCTCGCCTGAAACTGGGGTTCAGTGCAGTTAGAAGTGGATTTCAGTGCAGTTGGGAGATTCTGTCTTCCTCCTGATAGAGAAATCCAGCAACACAATCAGCAGTGAGTCCTCTCTGCATGCACTTGCACATGTGCCTCCAGACCTCTGCCTTTCACGGCTCTCCTATGTGTCCGTGCACTCCTCCCTTTTCACAACAGTCCAGATTCCCCCCTGCATGAGTCTTACCTGGAAGTGGGGTTCAGTGCAGTGGAGAGTTTCCATCTCCTTTCCACTAGGGGAAGCCAGCCAGGCACTCCACCTCCCATCCTCTCCACGTGCTTGTCTCTGTACCTCAACTTTTTGCAGCTCCTCTGAGTCTTTGTGAGTCCCTCTCTTTCCTTCTAGTTGTAGAATTTCCACTCAGGCAGCTTTCCTGTGGTTCTGGATGATGTCTGTTCCGTCTTTTAGCTGTAGTTTTGAAATTGTTGTGCGAGGGAGCAGTTTAGGTATTCACCTATGCCACCATCTTGGTTTTTCCCTAGATTTATATTTATTGATGTGAAAAGATGCTGCCGTTACACAAGGAAGAAAAAGCAATCAAAACAACATACAAACAACACTGATTTAGCAAATAATTTTTGAGTGCCATGTCTCAGTTAGGCTCCCTGTGAGAAGTCAGTATAGCCACAGACACAGCAAGGAACAACACAGAAATGAACCGTTTCCTCATAAAACCTAGAGGGTTGTGAACTAGCAAACATTACAAAATATATGTACAAGTTGCATTCTCATAAGAGCAATAGAAGAAAATAAACAGGAGTATGTAAGAGCAAAGATCTGATCAGGAACTTAAAACACAAGTGAAGTTAGCAGAACCAGAGCTGGAAGTAGCATGTGTAAAAGCTGTGAGGAGGGGAAATCTGCACACATTTAAGGAATGTAAAGCCTAGTGAGTGAGCAGGAGAACAGAGCAAGATAAAATTAAAGGGGAAAGTAAGGATATGATCATATTGAGCTTTCTGAAATATCAAAAATCATGGTAAATTGGGTTGAGTATTTGAGTCTGAATCCCAATATAACCTCACCATCTGCCTTTTTATTTTATTTTATTTGTTCAAGTTTCTGAATATTAAAGAAGAAGAATTTGGAAAATTGATGCTACCTGACTTCAAGAGTTGCCATAATGCTTCAGTCATCAAGACAGTGTGGTATTGTCAAAAGAGTAGACAAATAGATCAATGGAACAAGATGGAGAGCCCAGAAATAGACTCATATAAATATAGTCAACTGGCCTTTGACAAAAGAGTAAAGGCAATACAATGGAGCAAGATAATCTTTTCAACACATGCTGTTGGAACAATTGGACAGCCACATGCTAAGAAATGAATTTTGACAGAGACCCTGAAGCTTCAAGAAAAAAATATCAAAGTGAATCATAAACCTAAATGTAAAATGCAAAACCATAAAACTCCTAGAAGACAGCATGAGAGGAAAACTAGATGACCTTAGCATCGGTAATGACTTTTTAGATACAACACTGAAGGCAGGATCCATGAAAAAAATTGATACGTGTACTTCATTAAAATTAAAAACTTCTGGTCTGAAAAAAAATGTCAAGAGAATAAGAAGGCAAGACACAGGCTGGGAAAAAATATTTGGAAAAGAAAGATCTAATAAAAGATTCAGAGCTCTGGATTGGAAAATCTCATTGGCTGAATTAAAGCCACATGTCTCCAGGGAAGACACAAGGAGAATTCCCACTTCAGCTTCCACATTTGCCATAAACACACACACACACACACACACACAAACACACACACACACACACACACACACACACACTGTGTGGCCCCTGCTGCCCTGGGTTCCTCTCATTCTCACGGAATCAGGGGCCTATGTCAGTTGCAGCTCCCATCAGTATTCATAGCCTCCAGATAGCAATGGTTATGGTGTAGCCACTGGTACTCCTCAAATCAAGGTATTTCTCAAGACTTTGGCAGGAGGTATGTCCTCCCTGCTCTCCTGGGAGACATAGTTAGGGAGTGAGAGGGTAAGTTGCACATGATAAATTCACTCCAACATTCCTATCTCTCGGAGTCTGTGGATTCTTTCCTTTACTTGATATCAAGGAATTTATGACATCTCAACTCTGTTTAGTGTTGGCCACCATTCAGTCCAGATTTCTGTCAACCAACTGAACAAACAACCATGTCTACTCCCAGCTGTTCGAATTTGCAACAGAATCTGGAGTCTCTGCTAACTGCATCCATATCAATGACTTCAACTTGGTCTAAAATTATGTTCTTCTGTCCTGAGTCAACAGCCTACAGAATTCATTCCCACACATATTCCCCAGATCTTTGAAGGTGCTAATTAGCAAAAGTTTTGCAAATTACTTGTTATGTATGCCTTCTGTTGCCAGGTTTGACTTCTTACTACCCATCTTCCCCATGGGTATTCTAGGTCTGATTCTGAAGACAAGGGAGGGTTGCTGCAATGCAGATCATAAAAATAAGCGCCTTTTTCTATGTAACGCTTTGAGATGAGGAAGTTATAGTATCTTTGGACAAAAAACAAGGAGAGTCAACAGTTAACAAAGGAGGGCTGCTTTGGCTGGCATGAGTCGTCCCATATGCTCCCATTTCAAGTCTTATCCTAGCAATGGCTTAACTTTCTCCTAAAAGGCATGACAAGGCTGAGAACTCAACTGATGTAATGGCACAAACCTCAGAGTCCAACTTTGAATTGTTTTCCATTCCCTCAGCTGTGTGGCTCTTAGAGGTTGGGAATTCATTTAGCATTGCCATAATAAGTTCCTGGTGTTAATGTATGCCTTAAATTGACAATTCTAGCTTTTAAAATTATTATTATTGATTTTTAAAGAGAAGAAGAGAAAGTGGGAGAGAAACATAGATGGGAGAAACATCAATAGGCTGCTTCTTGCATACCCCCATCTCCCAACCCCCATCAGTGATGGAGCCTGAGACCTGGACATGTGCCCTGACCAACTGAAACCAAAACAGCAACCTCTCTGTGCATGAGACAGTGCTCAACTAACTGAGCCACACTGGCCAGGGCAAGAAAATTCAGAAGTTTAAAATTGTTGTTCTTTGTTATAAGCTAACTAGGGCCAGTGGAAGCAGCCACTCTATCCTACAGTTCTTGAACTGCTCCTGACTTTTATATTGTCTCAGGACAGTAGTTGTGGGATCTTGAAACCTTGTTTTCCAGGAGCACTTCATACAAATGACCACAGGCGATCATCAAGGTGTTCTGCTGCTGTGAACAATGGACTTCCAGATTCCTATCTCTGAATCCTAAAATGAGGATCATTGTCATCAACTCCCTGCTGACTTTTACCCTAATGGCCCTCTGACTTGAAGAGCCTGTGGCATACTCCCTGGTACAAAAATCTGAAACTGGGAAACTGCAAAGAACACAAACAGATTCTGACTAACTTTTACAAATTGGGGGACTCTTTAAAGGCATTGGACAGCTCACAGGTTTGGATAATTGTCAGGAATCAAGCAAGTCTATACAGCAGGAAAATGGCCAGATTGTAGACACAACATGTTAACAAACAGAACTGTCAGCGTAAATGCTAGGCTGGTGTCATTATCCCTCTGTCTTAGCTTCACTCACTCAAAAGTAAACTCTGGGTAGACATGTTGCAAAGTATATAAATGTCAAATCATTATATTATATGCCTAAAACAAATATAATCTTGTATGTCAACTCTACTTTCATTTAAGATATTTTTAAAATTAAAAACAATAAAATTTATGAATTATTAAAAAATTGTTTGCCTTATAGACAGTGAGATCTCCATCAGTGGAGTATTTGAACAGAGGCAGGATGACCATCTGTTAGAAATGCAGTAATAGGAACTTCTCCATTAGGGGAAGGTGGGATGAGATGATGTCTAAGGTCTATTCTAAAGTTAATATTTTATGCTTTAATTTTATTACATTTTTTTATTTGCTCCACAGATTCTGGCATTTTAATGGGACTATTTTGAGGTCCTTACTAATTATAAAAATTTTAAATGGCCTCCTTGGCTTCTAATAAATCCGTCAATATTTTTAATAAACTTGTTCTGAATGCCCAAGATTAGCTATTTCCAATTCTGTTGGCTCTATTGGATTTAGTACAACTCCTTCCATCACAATGGCTTTATTGTCCTTTTTCGTGTCTTCTGGCCTTTTCTCCATAAATCTTCTCTGGAGTGAGTGTTTGCTTATTTTCCCTGGATAAATAGGAAAAATTATTGTTCTGACCCAGGTTTGGAGTAAGCATCTTTTAAAACACTCATGCAGCCCTAGATCTGAAGATAAAGAACATGTGTCTCAGTCCTGACATGCTCTCTCTAGCTATGGAAACCGGCCAACTCATTCAACCTCTCTGAGCCTCAGGTTCTCAGATGAAGAGCGCCCCTGCTGTATCCCTTCCATCAAAGTTAAGCAAAAATGATCTAGAGGTCACAATATCATGGCTCCATCTTCATTTCTGGGTCATTCGTCCCACTGTGCCCTCCTCTGAGAGTCAGGTCCCCTCCTACCGCCTACCCAGGGTTTTCAGGCCTCTTCTCCACCCACTTCATGCTTCAAGAGAAGACTGGTCTCTTCCAGTAGTTATTACAGATGAAAGAGGAAACTTATTTCCTGGAAGTCCCAGCAGCTGTCTCCTCACATGTCACCAGTCAATCTGGGTGACATGCTTGTCCTGACAAATTCTTGTGGCCCAAGCTGAACAATTTAAGCCAAATAGCGCCTCCTCAGGAGATAAATTAGATACCATATTGCCTGAGAGGAAAGTTAATCCAGAAAGGAACTCCCTCTGAAGATCGGGAGTACTATTTCTGGGAGAAGGAGGTAGAGAAATGGCCCCTACTCTAGATTAATATAAAAGGCACATGAGATTGTGGAAATGACAGTGCCTTCCATCTATAAAAATGCCAGACTCCAAAAAGCAAAGTGGCATGAGGGGACTGATTTAATTTCTGGTCTTACCTTCCACTTTGGACAACGTGCACAACTTCTATGAGACTTGGATGTCCTATCTGTAGAATGGGGGTGCCACCTAATAATGGCACAGATATTGATTTGTTATAAATTGTGTTTAATCGAAGCCATGCTAGAATTGAGTCCGCTATTATAAAACTAGCTTGGGCTAGTAAATTTGGAAGTCTTGTTTGCAATCTTGAGAAAACCACCCCTGGACACATCAATAAGTTTTGTAACAATGGCATTGAGATTTCAGATGGGAGGGAATGATTTGTGAACCAAATTTTAAGTAACATATAGAAAATTATATTCATGTGTCCATAAGCCATCATGCCCTGAATGCTTAATCTCTATATCTGTAATGTAGAAAGATTAATCTTTGAAGAAATAACTGACAACCCCTTGCTTCAGGCTACAGAGAAAATGAAAATGTCCTCTGCAAATGGAATTCATATTACAATACTTATGCATGTTCTGTGCCATCCAGACTTGTTCAAATTAAGGAACTTAGTCAGTTGGAAGGATATATATATATATGTATAGTCACTCTCAGACCTATTAGGAGTTTTAAAAAGAGGCTTGTTTCTTACTAAGAATCTTATCTATGAGCCAGGCATTCCTGAAGAGACAGTATGGCTCAATTTTGTCAGATTGTACTGTTACCAAATTCTGACTCAACTACTGTCTTAACCTCTGCAAGCTTCCATGATCTCATTAAGGACATTGAGATGATAACAGAACCCACCTCATTGTAAGAAATAACAGATATAATGCATCATGTTAAATGCATTAAAAAGAGCCTAACAGACTTAATTCATGCTAGTCATCACTGTTTTTGGACTTCTGAGAAAAATATTGGAAAAGTATCAGGGTAGGTTGATGCTTAGTCTAACTTTAAACCTCATTCCTCATAGCATGTATGTTCCATATGGGGGCTTCCTAGAACAAGAGTACAAATAGGGGCTCCTAGCTTCAGGCTAACCCCCTTCTTCCCCGTCCCCAACTCAGTTCTGCAAATTGAGGAGTCTGTGCACATGCCTGGACATCCCAAAACTGAATGTCTAAGTTGTGTCTGCACTCCTACCCAAATGCAAAGAATACCATCTAGTATAGCCTCTAAACTTAGGACGATATATACCTGTGACAAAGTCGGCCATTGCCACTGGGGAACAGGGAGGTGAAGAGACTGTCCAAGCCACGAAAGGCAGTGAGCATTACCCCTTAACCCCATGGACACTCAACGTGTGGGGAAAGCGTAGCTAGCTGTAGGAGGCCAAGAAAAAGGAAGTCTAAAGTGTGGGGCCCAGAAAAGTAGCCTGAGCCTAAGGATTGTACTGATTTTAACTCTTGGAAGTTCACTCTTTATAAATGAGTGACTACACTTTTATTTTTAATAAACGGCTTTGTGGAGAGACATAATCAGTATACAATGCAATTTACCCAGTTAAAGTATACAAGCCAATAGTTTTTAGTAGATTCACACAGGAAAGCACCACCACCGCACTCAGTTGACTTCCATGTCAGTGACAGAGGGATTCCAGTCTCATTTCACTCAACACATTTATAGCCCAGGCAGGGTTTGAGGGGGAGACTGGTATTGGCTCTTTCCCAGGGATCTCTTCTCTGTAGCTTCTCACAGAGTATGTCAGCTTCTCACTGAGTCAGTTCCTAACACTTAAAGGCAGGAATTTCTGGTACCACAAGGCCTCAAAGAGCAACCCAGGATCTTCATTAGGGTTCAATTAAGAAGTAGGGACTCCCCCTCCCCGAATTGAAGAAAAAACTGACCGCATCGGACTTACTAAGAGATGGCACTTTAATCTTTGAAATAATATTTTCCTATGAGATTTTTAATGGAAATTTTGACTATATGAAATTTTCACCTCATAACACTGATATCAACCTAATCCTCAAGAACACAAGAGGAGCATTTTGCTCCCGCTGTTAGAAATGGCAAGTTCTGTCTGCTTATAACCCAAAATGTGACCTGTCAATGTGGTCACCTGCAGTAGAGGTCTCCTAAATTCTTTCCATAGTGCATCTCAGTTAAAAAATAAAAAATACCCTGGTGCCTCTGTGATTACACACAACACTTCACTATGCAAATATGTCAGTTCCTGACATGGAGCGGTGCGGTGTATATGAATAGTGAGCAATAACAGGTTTTCAAAATCTACCTAGTCCAGGTTCCCATAACAGGTAATCAGGGTTTGGAGAGCAAAATATCCATCCTAAAAATTCATCTGAATTGATTCAGCTGTTGCATTCAGATAACAAGAGTTTGGGTAACAAAGATAGCTGTGTGTTTATATTAAATTATTTTGTGTACTTCTATATTAATATATTGAGGACATAATAAAAAGTACACCAAAAAATAGTCATCTTTAATAGATGAAATGAAAATAAAAGCAAATAGACCTAGCTGGTTTGGCTCAGTGGATAGAGTGTTGGCCTGCAGACTGAAGGGTCCCAGGGTCAAGGGCATATGCCTGGGCTGTGGGCTTGATCCCCACTAAGGGGTATGCAGGAGGCAGCTGATCAATGATTCTCTCTTGTCATTGATGTTTCTATTTCTCTCTCCCTCTCCCTTATTCTCTGAAATCAATAAAAATATATTTAAAAAAATAAAAGAAGCTCTAAACATTGTGCTAGTTCCCTGAAGTGTATGTCCCCACTTTGGACATCACTCCAACTGGTCAAGGACCATAGTGACTCCTTGGTCACTATGCAGTGTCCAGAAAACAGTCAGGTCTATTTCACCAATATTCAGAATAATTCTCTGTTCTTGTATTATTCACAGCTATTAACACGCCTCATGCTTGGGATGACTGCCTTTTCTTCATGTAGCTGCATTTTATCACTTTAGAAGTTTTGATGGTATTAGCAAATTTGTAATAGTTTCTCTCTTCTCTGTTTCACAGTAGATCAAACATTGGCGTTAAATGGGCAGTTTCTGGTTTCTCTTTAAAATAGAATTTTAATTGTGTTTAAAACTACCTTCTCCCTGAATGGTTTCTCAATAATAATGGCCAAAATGCTAAAAGGTTTGTGTCCTTCAAGAAATAACCATCTCAATCTGGCCTCTTCTCACCACATACTGCATTCCAGAGGAGTGCCTGGCCCATGCCAACCCCAATGGCTCATCCGGCAGCTCCAGAGGCCAATATATTTGAGATCATTTTTTCTCAATTTAATAAAAAGTATATATGTGTGTGTGTGTGTGTGTGTGTGTGTGTGTGTGTGTATAATACATATGTATATTACATTCAATATATATTCCATTCAAAATATATTTTACATTCAATATTCATTTCAGGTGTATGATATAACAGATAATCATATACTTTACAAAGCGTTTTCCAATATTTCCAGTACCCATCTGGTACATACATAGTTATTACAATACTAGAGGCCCAGTGCATAAAATTCATGCACAACGGGTGGTGTCCCTCAGCCCAGCCTTCACCCTTTACAATCTGGGAACCCTCGGGGCTGTCCAACTGCTCATTTAGGCCCAACCCTACTGAGATCGGGCAGTTGAACATCCCTCTCACAATTCAGGACTGCTCCCAACTGCTCACCTGCCTGCCTTCCTGCTTGCCTCTAACCACTTCTGCCTGCCAGCCTGATCACCTGCCTGCCTTCCTGATTGCCTCTAACCGCTTCTGCCTGCCAGCCTGATCACCCCCTAACTACTCCCCTGCCAGCCTGATTGATGCCTAACTGCTCCCCTGCCTGTCTGTTTGCCCCTAACTTCCCTCCCCTGTGGGCCCAGTCACCCCCAACTTCCCCCCTCTTCCAGCCTGGTCACCCGTAACTGCCCTCCTCTGCAGGCTTGATCACCCCCAACTGCCCTTTCTTGCAGGCTGGTCCCCTGCAACTGCCCTCCCCTGCTGGCCATCTTGTGGTGGCCATCTTGTGTCCACATGAGGATAGCCATTTTGTGTCCACAAGGGGGGCAGCCATCTTGTGTGTGGAGTAATGATCAATTTGCATATTACTCCTTTATTAGATAGCATTATTGACAATGTTTTCTATACTCTTCTTTATATCCCCAGACTATTCTGTAATACCAATCTGTACTTCTCACCCCCTTTACATTTTTCACCTAGTCTCCCAAACCATCCCCTGACCTCTGGGACCATTTCATCCTTTCTCTGTATCTATGGGTCTGCTTTATCCATAAACTATAGTTGCCAATGTATTTGAGACTTACAATGAAATTTAATCAATATTTCTCAAAGCTTATCATGTACAAAATTCAATAGTCAATTTGAGCCCGATGTTCCAGTTTATGTTAGTATTGGGTTAGAGAAAGGCATTATTTATATGAAAACAAAAAACAGCTAATAGCCAAAACCAGTTTGGCCCAGTGGATAGAGCGTTGGCCTGCGGACTGAAAGGTCCCACGTTCGATTCTGGTCAAGGGCATGTACCTTGGTTGCGGGGGCATCCCCAGTGGGGTGCATGCAGGAGGCAGCTGATCAATGTCTTTCTCTCATTGATGTTTCTAGCTCTCTATCCCTCTCCCTTCCTCTCTGTAAAAAATCAATAAAATATATTTAAAAACAAAAACAAATAAACAAAAAAACAGCTAATATATAAGAACCAGGTCTTCAGATAATATTCTGATTTTTCATTTCATCTTCATATCCATTCATCAATGAAGGGAAAAGTAGTTTGTTCATTGAGGTGACCTTCAAAGGCCTTTTCTCTAAGATTGTATCTGGAACTATGTGTGAAAGAGAAAAGAATGTTCTATATAATTTAGAGGCAAAGGCCCAGGTCCCACTTTCCTGGCCTTCCCTTCTCCACAGCTTCTGATTCTCTTTATAAATTTGAGTGAGGAGATTGAAACACATGGACTAAAGTCTCCACTCTGTGAGAAACATTACAAGTGTGTGTCGTTAAAAAGAGTCCACAACCCCTCTTGGGCTCTGTTTGCTTGTTTTAAAGATGGAACCAATAATACTTACTTCCTGGAATGAGTACGAGCCTCGAATGAAAAGCTTGGCTCCCTGTTTTACTTCAGTCATTCTGTTCCAAATAGGCCCAAGTTTCCTGAGCAAGAAAAAGAGCAGTCATTACAACTGCTCTCAATCCAAGCCAAGGGACAGAGGTGAGAGGAACTTCTGCCCGAGGCTTCTGCTAGGCAGAGCACCAATGGGTAAAAAACAGACCCAAGCTCAGATGTGCAGCTGGAGATTTATGGTCCATACCATCTTCTCCCGTCAGTGAGAGAAGCCACAGGTCTGTAGGACCCCAGATGTTCTCCATAAGGTCTTACTGACTAGTCCACTTTCTCCTAAATTTATTAATAACTTAACTTTGTTTCTAAATTGTATGGTTTTTTCTCCTCCCCTAACAGAATCCTTCTTCAGATTCCTCTTCCCATTAGTATGCCCCACTCAACAAAAGTGATTATGAATATGCTTTGAAAATTACCACAGATTTTACAGGTTAGTTACTATTATTGTATCTTTTATACAAGTTTCCAGACATTCTACACATCATACCTTCTGATAGTCATTAATCACCAGCTTAGGCAAGCTGGTTTTTTCCTTTGTCTTCTTTTACACAAGACTGCCCTACACCTCATCCATTTCTCGACCATCCTTGAAACCTAAATCCAAGACAGACCTATAGCCAGTGCCTCTGCACATAGAACTTGGCTTTCATTGCTCTCTCCTTTCTTTTTTTTTCTTTTTATACCAGCTAGTTTTGTTTTCCAAGAGTAGAGCCCAATTTCCACCCAGAAAGGCTGCTGCCTAAGATTCATTTTAATAACAGGCCATCTGCTACTTGGAAATGTCAGCTCCTGGTGTGGAATGCCACAGCCCTCCTCAGCCATGAGGATGGTGGGCATCCCAGCCTGGGTTCATATCCAGGCCCCTCCCTCCTCTCCATCCCCTCCGGTGGGTTTCAGAATCTGCACTGTTTTGAGAAGGGGATAATGGCTCAGGTCCTGGCTGAGATTGATTCTAGCCACAGCCAAGCATGGGTAGAACCTGTGAACAGGGAGTGTATGCAACTAGAAGTCAGGGGTGGGGATCTCTCTTCAACCTGGAGGAACTGGGGCTGTGCAGTCGGGAGGTGTGGGCAAAGGGAAGCAAAGAGGCAGGCAGCTCAGGACCCGGGCTTAACTCTTCATCCCCTCCTGCATGAGAGGTGTTTGACAAAGACCCACCCTTCTTTGGAAAGGCTGAGCTATTGACTGTGAAAGAAATACAAATGAAGTAGATTGTTTCCTTGCAGAGACAATATGAGACAGAGTTCTCTTTTAGGTAGTAAGTCTTATCAACAATGGCTTCCTTAAGTGCCTCCAAAGTGTCTATCCATTAGGGCCAAAGGAGGTGCTTTGATTCTTCCTCAGAGGGGAGAGCGGTTTAATAAATCAGCAAGTGCATGGAGCATCTAAATTCAATCATTGTGAAGTGCAGATAAATCACCGCTGTCTATGCTGACTTAGACTATTTATTCAAAACAGTTAAATTCAAACAGCATTCCTTCCATCCAGGATCCACTCATACACGGCTCACAGCCCTGGCCACCGAGCCTGAAAGTCTTCCCAGAATCGAGCCTCGTTCCTAGCTGTGTGTGAGGAAGTGGGGAAGGAGGAAGGAGGTTGAATTACAGCCCCAGAGATGACCCATACTCGTGACAGAGGGATCTTGGAAGGTCCAATGAATAATTCATTGTCCTGTCTGCTGTTTCATGCCTGCAGCTGAGGATGGCAAGGAGATAAGGCTCTGGCATCTTCCCCCAGCTGCACGACTTGGGCTTCCAACACTGTATTTGAGGCTGATTTGCTCACCAGCAGCCTGAGGGTGTGAACAATGGTACGTGATGGTACCTGGAAGTTTTGTAGATTCAAGTTAAGCCAAGACTGGGAGGATATTTCCATCTGCTCACCCCCCCACTCAGATTCTTTTTCATAAGATGTGGGGTCTTCCTACTCTCTCCATTCAACTCCAAAGAAGTTTCATGTAAAACGCAAGTGTAACCCTTTTATTTATAAACATGCCAACGTGCAAATGGTTGGATAGGCATTTGAATTATTGATTGTTAAATATTTGAGCTGAATTCCTCATCCATCAGTTCTCGTGAGAAGCTAGGGGACAGATTTACGATGCTGGAGTTTTTCTGGTTAGTTGGCAGTTGGCATCTCCATCAATTACAGCTCACATGGCGCTCTGCAGTGCTCATCGCCACACTTGGGATTGGTATCTCTATTATTCCTTTTAAAGAGGCCTGTGCAACAAGAGCTGCTGAGATGAAAAGCAGAAGTCACAGGCCATCTCTGAATTATGACCGTTTTAGGATGTTTGGGTGGGTCTAAGAGTATATCTGGCGTTAGCATAGTGGACAGAGCAAGATTTTTAGACACAGACAGATCTGGATTTCATTTCTAGCTTCTTTACTTTCTGATTCTGTGAATCGGAGCAATTTATCTCATTCCTCTAAATATTGATTTTTTTAATCTAAATACAAGGGAATAATAACTAACTGAATATAAATGTAAGTATATTCATATATATACACACATATATGTATATAGATAGATAGTAGATAATGTGTAGTATAGCCCTATCAAATAATATTAAATAGCCACAATTCCTAGGCAATAAAAGATAACTCCTCGAGGGGAGACATTTTATTCTGTTTTATTCACTGTTAATGCCCATTGCCCAGAACAGAGCCAGATACAGAGATGAAACTCAATAAATAGTTGTTGAATTAATAAATGAGCACATAATACATTCCAGACACTGTGCCTTATGTCATTTAATCTTAGAACAACCCTATAAGCCAGGTATTACCATTTTTTTTCTGATAAGACCACTAAGGCTTCAAGAAGTTAAATAATTTTCCCAATCTCACCCAGCTGCTAGGTTCTCAATAAATGTTAGTTTCTATCCCCTCTTCTCCTGTTCCCACTAGAAGTTGCAAGGGGGTGCCAAGATCTGTCCCTCCCAGGGCTGTGGAGCCACATGTAGAAAGGCAAGTCCTGTCTCAAGGAGTTATCCCCACAAAAAGATAAGTCTGAAGCTCCTTTCTGTTTTGAGTTTCACAAATGAAGACGCAAAATTGCGCAACTCCCTCAAATCGGCAGAGACTGCATGGATAGAAGATGAGTGCCAATTGTCATGCTCATGGGAACTCCCAGGATCGGACAGAGGTGAGAGAGCATGGGAGGAAAGTCTTTTCTCCTTTTCTAGGCTAAATCTGTGGCCAAAATACCACTATCGTCCTCTCTTTTCTGAGGAAAAACATTCAGCCGCCAAGACAATCTGAGGAGCTGCTCTTAGAAGATTCTGTTTGCCAAGTGGATCCATGAGAGGAATCTGCGAGGGGCTATTGTTCTTCCTGATAGATAGTGGATAGTGTGTGTGTGTAAGTGGGGGTGTTTGGCATGGGAACCATGAAGGCAAAGACTGCACTTTGTTTGCCATGTATTCCATGCTGGGCACAATGTCTGGCACATAGCAGGCACTCAACAATTCTTCATTGAATAAATGGATTCTGGTCCTGCCCTCAAGCAATGCAGTTAATCTGAATGAAGTGCTCACTGTGAGCCAGGCATTGTGAAATAGTACCAGCCCCATTTATAGATGAGCAAACTGACGCCCTGGAAATTGAAGTAATACTCCAATGGTTATGTGGCTGGTGAGTAGTATTAGCCAGATTCAAACCTTGACTCAGATTCCAGCTCACATTCTTGGTGACAACTATGCTGCTTCAAACACAGCCGCCTCCTACTGCTCCAGCTTCTCCTATTCCAGGGTTTCTTGACCTCAGCACCACTGACACTTTGGAACAAATGATCTTTGCTATGGAGAACTGTAAAATTTTACATTATAGGGGATTTAGCATTCCTGACCTCTACTCACTGGAGTCACTGAACCCTACTCACAACAAAAATGTCTCTCTCCTAGCAAGTCTGCTCAATGGATATAGCATTAGCCTGCAGACTGAAAGGTCTTGGGTTCAAGTTCAGAAATGTACTTTTAACCAAGGAAATGTACTTTGGTTGCAAACTCAATCCCAGTCCTGGTAGGGGAGCATGCAGGAGGCAACGAATTGATGTGTCTCTCACACATAGATGTCTCTTTCTCTCTGTCTTATTCCTCCCCCTTCTACTCTCTCTAAAAATCAACAGGAAAATATCCTTGGGTGAGGATTAACAACAACAAAAAAGTGATTGTCATGTTCCATTTGGGGCACAAAATCTCCCCCAATTGAGAACCTCTGTAATCCTTTTGACTTTCCCAACCCTCCATGTATCCAGTTGCCTCCTGGACACATCCATTTGAATGTCTTACTCACCTTCAGTCCTAAAACTGAGCTCATCCTCTCTCCTGGGTCACATGTTCCTCCTTCTATATTCCTAGTCTCTGTGAATGTCACCCCCATCTACTAGTTGCCCAAGATAGAAATCTGAATCATATTTCTTCTTCACTTCTTTGCCATCAACAACCAATCAGCTCCAAGTCCTATCCATTTTATCTCTTTTTTTTTCTTTTGTAGCTCTTGAATCTGTCACTTTCTCCCTGATTCCACTACCACCCACCATTATTTCTCACCCAGCCTCCTGCTTGGTCTTCTTGGGTCCCAGTTTTATAGATTTCCCAGAACCTCTAAATCTATTCTCCATAGCATAGCCCAAGCATGTTCCTTTTCAAATGTAGATCTACGCACACATCATGCAGCTGACTGACACCCTTCAGTGATGCCCCAGCTCCTCAAGATGAGGCTAAGTTTCCTAGAGTGGTTGGAAGATCCTTTAAGTTCATTCCTTCCTTTTGTCCTTGGTCCTTCATGCTCTAGCCACAGGGAAGTCTTCCAATGTTCCAGGCTTCTCAGAGCCTAAAGGAGCAGGATATGTGGCAGGAGTTTCGTTTTCTTCTCCCACCTCTGTCTCCTATCTCATTTAGGTTACGAGAAGGTGGTCATTCAAGTAAAGATTAAGAAAGGACTCTTTTAGCATAATACGGCACATGAGATAAGCTAAGAGAAACTCAGTTCCATGAAGTGAATAGTATTATAGAGATAAAGGGTTTCAAGTAAAAATTCAGTTTAAGAACACTAAGTTCAACAAACTATAATAATGAGCACCCTTTATTAAGGGCTTGCTATGTCCCAGACACTACTTGAGGTGCTTTACATATATTAACTTGTTTAATTCTCACAACAATATAGTAAAGTACGAACCATTTATTAAGTCTGTTTACTGATAAGGAAACTAAGGCACCAGGAGTTTTCAGAATTTGTGTGAGTTCACAGAGCTAGTGATAGAGCTGGGATTTGAAGTCCTGCATCTGGACTTTCTGTGCTGGAAGAAATATGCTACACCTGCACTGGCCAAATGGTAAACACTGGCATATGGTCACTGAATACTTTGAATATGACTACTATGACTGAGAAACTGAATTTTTAATTGTATGTAAATTTAATTATTTAAATTTAAATACCCACTTGTGGTTAGTGGCAACCATATCAGACTGTACAGTTCTAGACCCTGTGCCCCTAAACACTACACCACCTTAGGAGAGTTGGACAGGTTACTTTTCTGTAGGGCTTCTCAGAGCCTTTATGCATTAATGAGTATTGTGAAGCTCAAAGAGGAATATAATCACAGAAAACTTTTTCCACGGGACATCTTGAGGGAGAAGAGTTCCACAGAATGTGTCAGTTGGCGTCTGTTCTCTGGAGATGACAGATGACCTCTGCCCTCTCAGGGAATGTCTGGGGGACTGATATCTGCAGCCAGAACAGATGCCTGCCCATGCTGTGTCACAGAGGTTGCCGGGTCCCCAGATGCTTTCCTGAAACTTCTACCCTGGGAATCAGTCTTCTTGCATGGAAACAAAAGCATTTCCTCCCAAAAGCACAGAAGTGAAAAGAGATAAACCTTATCCCATGAGCACATCATTATTTTAACACAGAATGGATGAATTCATTTAAATTAATTAAAACGTATAGCTTACAAGTTACAAAGCACTTTAACTTATACCCATGCCACTCAAAGTGGGTCCACACCAGCAGCAGCAGTCTGACCTGGAAACTGGTCAGAAGTGTGAATTTGTCAGCCTATCTCAGACCTCCTGCCTCAGCCCCTACTGCATCAGCCCCAGCACTCTGTGTTTTACCAAGTCCTCCAGGTGGTTCTGATGCACATTTAAGTTTGAAATTATTTGCTGTGTTTGTCTAATTAAATCTTTAGGACTGAAGAAAGAGAGGCCCAGAGAATTCAAATAACATGCTCAAAGTTACACAGCTGGAAAATTACCGAGCTGGAACCAAAACCCAGATCTCAACAAGCAGATTAAAATCTGCACAGAGGTCTTCCAGATATCCCGGGGAGAGTTCCAGCTGCTGGCTAGCCCTCTTCTCGGCACTTGCCCAGGATTCAGAGTTGGTGGTGGCCACGCTTTGGAAGACTCAGCAACATGCTCCCTTGCACATGTTTCTTTCTATCCCCACCTCTCTACCTCACCTCCTGTGCCTATCTGGTTCAGCAAGTACATAGTCAGCAGCATTTTCCATCTTCCTGCTCCTTCCTATTCCCTCATCCTCTCTTCTTGAGGCCTTTATACATCCCTGCTCTCCCATTTTGGACAGTAGAAATTCAGTAGGCATCAAGAAAGATGGTGGTGAATGGCATTCCATGGTTAGGAAGTGCTGGATTAAACAAAGTAGATTTCTTTATTGTAGGTCTTTTCAGAGACTTTTCTGTGTAAGTATGTGAGATTCCAAAAGGAGGGTATAGCATACAGCATTCACAAACTCACGTGATTAAGAACATTTTTATTCAGGGGATGGATCTTTTCCCCCATCGAAAGCAGAGCACAAGCCCTATGGACAGGACATGAGACAGGTAGATTGGCAGGGCGGGGGTGTGGGGGGAAGGGAGGGTCATGGCAAAGGATGGAGAAAGTTCCAGAACACAGAATTCCCATTCCACCAATCTTTGCCATCTTCAGCCCATCCTCAAGTCTAGCCCTATCAGAGAGGTTTCTGAAGTGCCATTGCACAGAGAGGAGTAATGCTATGGAAAGATTAGTGCTTGAGATTGAGGTCCAGTGTTGAGTGCCCCACAGTTGTGCAGAAGGTAGGTACTGGCCAGGTATTGCTCCGTTAGATACTGGATCATGGGGAGGTAGGATAAGGGATCCCAGGTGAGGGTACAGGACAGCTGAGTCAGGAACACTGTGTGTGTTCGGGGGAGGGAGTGTTCTAAGGGCTCAGAGCAAAAGCATTCTGGCAACTATGGAATTATTTCAGTGTCTGACAACCAATGTAGCTATTCTGGCACATGCACATGCCAGCTGATCACTAGCCCTGAATTTAGGAATAGGTTTCAGGAAATCTCTGTCCCTTCAAGATTGTATCATACAAATAAAACAGTATATTTAACTTGAGGGGGCATGATAAAAGACAAAGTATTGTTTTCCACCTGAAATAAGCTACCTACATTATAAAACAATTCTCTGGGCTTCTCTTTCTTCAGTTCTAAAGATTTAATTAGACAAACACAGTAAATAATTTCAAAAAAATTTATGGGCATCTACTGTTCTATAACAATGTCAATATCTCAAATTTTGGTTGAAGGTGAGCTGTCTTTCATTTTAGGTATCTGTTGTTTCTACTTGGTCAACTCCAAAACCACATCATTCTGTAAGAGTGGCCATATAGCTTGGCACAGGCCTCTGGCTTGGTTGGTTCCCCATAATAGGACAAAGAATATGTTAAACTTCAAAAACCTTGATGCTGGCTCTGACTCTGCCAACCTACAAGCTGCATGGCCTTGGGAAAGTTATAGACCTTCTTTGACTCTTCTGGTCTTCATTTGGAAAATGGGGATCATCCTATATAATAAAAAGGTAATATTCAAATTGACCAACATGCCCTCACAAGATGGCTGCCTATGACCAAGCTAGCAGGGGGATTAGTGAGAGACGACCACATGACTGAAAAGCAGGCTGCATGGGGCAACCAAGCTAGTGGGATGGGGAGAGAGGGGGCAGTTGGGCGTGACCAGGACAGCAAGAGGGTACAGTGAGAGCTGACTAGGCCAGTGAGGGGGGGGGGGGAGGAGTTGGAGGCTACCAGACTGTTGTGGGAGGGCAGTTAAGGGTGACCAGGTCAACAGAGGGGGGCAACTAGGCTGGCAGTTGGGGACAACCTGGCCAGCAGTGGGGGGCAGTTAGAAGCAACCAGGCAGGTAGGCAGGCAGGTGTGCGATTAGGAGCCAGTGGTCCAGGATTGTGAAAGGGATATCCGAGGGGTCCAGGCTGAGCTGAGGGACCCCCTCCATGCACAAATTTTATGCACTGGGCCTCTAGTCATAAGATAATATGCATGAAAGTAACCTACATAATGTATGGTACAGAACATGCTTTCAATAAATGTGGCAAGAACTAAAAGATCATTTCTAAGAATTGGAAAAAGCCAACTAGCTAATTAACTAAACACACACACACACACACACACACACACACACACACACATTCATATCAGCTCATTCTGGGCTACAGCCTCTTTTGAGACATGAACTGCTGGCTTGGACTTGGATGTGGCAAGGAATCTGAGATTTACTGCCTCCCAAACTCTGCACCCTTGCCTTTGGTTAAGGAAAAGCAGATGTACAGGAAAGGAGGTACCAATTCAAATGGCAAAGCCTGGGCTGGAAGAAAGCATACATAATCCCCTGCTCCGTAACTGCCAGGATGGAGTGGTGCAGGAGGCTACCACAGCCATGGGGTGGAGGAAAAGTGTTGTGTGCCTTCACTTCCGAGGGGCGGTGTGGTGTGGTTTTTAGCCTATGACTCACTGATCATCAAAAACACCTGCATCAACACCACTGCCGCTTTGCCTCCTCACTTGATGATATTTCACATCCTATTGGCGACCCTGACACTCTCTCAGCTCAGTGGCCCCTCTGCACTATGGAGGGTGATAGCCTTCAAGCTCTGCTTTCTGGTAGTGTAGGCCCCTTTCTGGCCCTTCTCAGATGCACGAGCTATCTGATCAAAGGATTCTCGTGTGTTCAGTCCTTCACTCCTCAGTAGGAAAAGTCAGAGAGATTATGTTACTTAGTTAATGTCACACCACATTATTAGTAGCATGTATCAGTTAGCATTTGTAAAGTAACCAACCTCCAAACTTAATGGCAACAACCACATATTTAGTTCATTATTCTGTGGCTCAGTGTTGGGCTCCTGTGGTCTTGACCAGGGTCACTCATGCATGTGCAGTTAAACGCAGTGTCAGCTATGGGGTTGACTGCCCCTGAAGTCTTTAGTTAAAAGGGCTCATCACTGCTTCACATACTCTGCTATCCTCCAGCAGACAAGTCCAAGTTTCTGCACATGCCAGCCTATGCAGGATTGCATGAGAATAGAAGTACTCAACACCTCTTAGCTCTAGATTCATCACGTTTTCTGATCCCATTGGTCAAAGCAGGTGACAAAGCCAGCACAGACTCAAGAGGTGGGAAAACAGTCTCCATCTCTTGATGGGAAGAGTTTCAAAGTTACATTTCAAAAGGACAGAATGCAAGAATTAAAAATAATGGGGCTTTTTGCAAACTATCAAACCCAAAGTCTATCCAGGAATTCCCCTCAAGTCTTCTGAGTTTGAGGTATAATAGAGATCTGTTGTTTTGCCCACCTAGGATTTATTTCCTCTTCTGTTAATTGTACCACAATTTTATTCTGAATCCAGTTTTAGTAGAACTTTTGATCAAGGATTCCACCCTTTCTGGCCAACAGATGAGTATGTGACCCAGTTGACCCATCTGGGTATTCTCTACCTGGAATTTAAACATTCAATGAAAAGGCCCAACAAAGTGACATTATGATTCCAGAAAGATTCTCCATTTGTTTCTTGCTGAGCCACTTCCTATCTTACCGCTGGCTGTTTAGCTTTACTTCAGTTTTGTACATTGGCTCCTGTAATTAAAGCTTTGATCCACTGTCCACAACCCACTTCAGGGGTGAGGCACTCATTCTCCTCAGCTATTCGAATGACTGCCTGCTGATGGCCACAGAGAAGTTCCATCCCCAAAACTGCCCTTTGCCCATAAGTGCTATCTCAGCTTAGGTTATGGACCCTCCCTGGTGTGGCCTCCCTTGGGACAGCTCTGAAAGGCCTCCCTATGGGATCAAGCTCAACTTCTTCTGCCCAATCTTGCTTTCCTCACTCCCTTGTGGATTTTGTTGCCAAGAGCACTTTGCAGTGAATATCCTGCAAAAAAGTCTCAGTCAGAGAGATAGTTTTCTGGGAGCTCAACTTAAGACATCTCATAGACCTTCCTGAATTCCATTTTTGCCTACATGATTCAATCAGTTTCTGTTGCTTACAGTCAAATGCTGTTATGACATATTATAGCTCAGGCTGTTTTCACTACACTATTTTCCTTTTTTCCCCCCATTTATTGAGTGCCTACTATTTGACACCTCAAAATAATCCTGCAATGTAAGTATCATTATCCCTAATATATAGCAGATATAATTTTAACCCAATGACCTTAAATGAATTCTCCAAGGCGAATAGCTGACAAGCAGAGTAGTTAAGAAAATTGACTTAGGAACCAGACTGCCTGAGTATGATTCCTGCCTCCACTACTTACTCCCTGTGTCACTACCTGTGTTACCTGATTTCTTTATGCCTCAGTTTCCTCCTCTGTAGAATAAGGATAATAACCATATCTATTTCATGAAGTTGCTTTAAGAATAAAATGAATTAATATGTCAAAAATATTTAGACTAATGTCTGACAAACAGTAAGCCCTAGATAGGTATTTCCTCTCATTGTTGTTGTTAATATTGATTTTTTTTTTTCAAACAAAAGGGCCAGTTATTTTTACCAGAAAAATGTTTTGTTTTTTTTTTTGGGAAAACAGCAGACTCACAATTCAAGACAAGCAAACTATGGTGAACCATGGGTAAGTCTTCATGAAGGACAGAGGAGAAGAGAGGGGTTGCTTTTCGTAAGAAAAAAATAAAAGGAAGTTGGGAGGGTTCTTTTTGGAGAGCTCTGGGTGGTAACGGCTTCCCATTGGCTGAGTGTGGCAGTATCTCATTGGCTGGGCTGTATCTAGAACCCAAACCTGAAGGCAACCCACTAAAGAGGTTGGGGTGAAGGTGATGTGTTTTGCTGGGCAAAAATAAATTCTGCCTTCCTCCTGAGTGGGCGTGAGTGGCAGTGCATGAAAGCTGCCCCTTCAGAGCCACCTGACTCAATTTTAAATAAAGTTTCCTTTATTTTTGACAGTTTATTAGGAGTATAGTCATAATACTGATATTTCTGATTCCAGACCCTGTTGGAGCTGGGTCTCTTATCTTTCCCATCTGAGAATCCTCTCTCTGCCATCCCCAGACCATCCTGCTCTGAGTGCCAGGATCCGAGAGAAGAGGCGCGAATCTCCTATGAAAGGAAACAGCGTGCCAGCTCTGCTGACAGGGCCTCTCTTGCTGGCCTTCACATTTTTCTTTGTTGCAGGTTTGATATACTGTCTCCTCCCTATTCACTGGTTTTGCTATAAGTAATTGTTTGATTGGAGCAATCTGAAAGGCGTTCCCATTTGGGGCATCCTGACCGGACGGGGTGTAATTTGTTAAAATATATTTATTATCTCACAATAAAGGGGCCCACTGTGCTACCCACGGGGCTGGTTTAATTATTAGGATCATTCTCCTGGCCATTCTTCCTCTCAGGCCTGCCTCTGTTATCTGTGCATCTTGTGGTGGGATGCAAATACCAAGATCAGTACAAGTTTCCAAGGATGGAAGCCAAAGCACTGTAACCTGGTTACTGGGCACCAAAGCCAGGTTCCCCTTAGAAACCTTAATCCTGGAACAAGAAGTCTGGGCAGTGGGACATCTTCTTGTTACGGGGAACATGCTGTTCTGAAATTAAAGGAATGTAGATTAGGTTGAAAACCTGGGACCTTGTAATTACAAGGGATGAATGGCTCTTAGTGAAAACAGAAGCATTCCTGGGGCTTAAGCAACTTCTGTTTAGAAATCACGATGCCAGGGTGAGTGTGAACAACACATGTTCACCGGGCATCCCTGAGGGGGCCGAGGGTACAAAGAGAAGGGGGCCAGATCCTTGCTGTCCTTCCAGGCAGGGGAATGGAGAGAGACTCAAGAAAGGCATCTTTCCAAGACAGCTGGGGAGCTCTGAGGGAGCATGGGGAAGGGTGTTCAAAGCCAGATTGAGGGCAAAAGTGGGCTTTCCTGAGCTGAAGATTCTCAAGATAAGGATGAGGAGATGACAGGGGCAGAAGGGTAGTCCAGATAGTGGCGGAGCTCCCTCACTGGTACCAACACATGCACAGCTTTGGGGATTGGGAGCATCCCTTCACTCCATTTCCTTCCAACTCCACTCCTACTCTCTACCAGCCACTGAGGTCAGGCTCTCGCCATTTCTAACCTCGAATGCTGCAGTGGCCTTCTTGCTGGGATGCTCCCCATAACCTGCTTCACTGGCGCCTCTGCTCTTCCAAATCCACCCTCTCCTGACTAATCCCATTCCTAGCACTCTTCTCAAAACCCTTCAAAGGGGCCACCTCATCAGGTTAAAACTGAATGTATTTAGCATGCGAGCCCGCACCCTGTGTGAGCTAACCCTCGTCTCCCTCAGCAGCCTCACTTCCCTATCTTGTGCTCTGAACTACAATCTGAGTGCCATCTGAGTGTAAGGCACTGAACTGAATGCTTTTGCTTTATATACTATGTCATTTACTCCTCATAGCATCCAGGCAGAATGAGTGACATTCTCAGTTTGCAGATGGGTCTAAAAGTTAAGATCCATGATTTTTGGGGTCTCTAGTTTGGGTTAAATTTGCCTGTGTTAAGGACTTTTTAAGCTAATGATTAAGAAACTCTGAAGAAATAAAACTTTGTTAGTTATACCAATAGAAATATAAACATATGTTCACAATAATTAAATAATCTATTTATTCAAAACACCTTAAAGACATGGAACTGACACCTGGTACTATGCTCAGGGTCCTGACCACCCGTCTGACCTAATTTCCTAATAGTCCCCTCCTGTCACTATGCCGGCCACACTAGCCTCTATCCTTCGAATGAGCCAGCATGCTCCGATTGTGAGATGTTTGTACTGGCTGTTTCTCTGTCTGGAAGAGCTTGTCATCAATTCTTTTCATGACTTGGTTTCTCATTTCATTGAGATCTTTGCTCAGACCTCACCTCAGAGAAAACTTTGCTGACCACACTCTCTAAATATCACCATTGTATTCAGTTTCTCTTTGCTATTACCCTTACTTATAGCCTTCTCACTATGTGACATAAGATTAGAGATTTGTTTGCTTGCTTATTTGCCATTCTTACTGCATAAGGTCCAATTATGGTAGGACCTACATCTCAAAACCTAGAACAGTACCTGAAAATTGATAGACATGCAATTAATGTTCATTGAATGAATAGAAGAATAGCTCCCAGTACTCCCAGCTTTGACCAAGAGCTGACAGAAAGTATTAAAGTAACGAAAACATATGGGGTCATGCAGAATGTGGCTTGGATTATTGCTGGACAATGAAACGACAGGAGAGGATGGAGGCAAAGTTGGTGATGGCCACTCAATAGTGCTAGGAAAGAGGAAGTCCTATTTGGGTCACATCATGAGCTTTTAGAGGGTTCTCATCAATTATTGATATTAATACTTTGTTATTTCAAAAGCCCGGCACAGAGCTTTTGAATTCAACAAATGCTTCAAATAAGAGTGAATTCTAGAAATGTATAGGTACTTCACTCTGATTCCAACTAGTTGCATGCATGTTCTGAGAGCTGAGGTTGGTCGATTTTATAAGTTATTTCCTACATACATATATTTTTTTCAATCCAGTGATTGGAGTGGCAGAATGAGGAGTCTGATTTCTGGTTACTTTATTGCATAAAAACTTTCTTGTAACTCTTCAAAGGTGTCTCAGATCCAGCCTGTGAAGTCAAGGAAGATGAGGAGTGAATAACCAGCTATTCCAAAGACCTCCTCTGTAAAAGTGGTTAGTGTTTAGCAAGCTGTTGGAAGAGTCTTCACTATGGGAACCACTTTACTTTCTGGGGTAGCTTGGAATTGTGGGATGATCAGGGGGCAATTCTGTAACAGTGGTTTTCAATCTACAGCTTTGCAAGGGTTTGTGGCAGGCATCCGGCCATTTCACTGGAGTGGCTTATGAAATCAGTGTAACAAGTCACATTCAGCTTTTCTTAAATAAAATATAGTAGAATAGAAATTCTAATTGGCAACCTAGAATCAAAATATATTTCAAAAACAGAGACAAAATAAAGACATTTTTAGGCAGCAGATGCACACTAAGGAAAATGCTAATAATGTTCTTCAGACAGAAGAAAAATGATCCCACACAGAAGCACAGAGATGCAGAAAGGAGAGAGCAACAAGAAAAGATAAATTTTAGAGAAAATTAAATTAATGTTGACTGTATAACTAATAACAATACTGTCTTATGGGGTATAAAACACATAGAAATTAAAATATGTGATGACAAAGCACAAAAGTTTGTAAAGGTATTAAATAAGGTTAAGATGTTCTAAGCTTCTTGCTTACTTTGTATTAGATTATGTTATAGTTTATGTAGTAATATGTAATATATTAAGTCATTTAGTTATATTTATATCAGGTTTTAAAATCAGGTATGCATATTGTAATATTTAGGATAAACATTAAGGAATAATAAAAGAACATATACATAACAAAATCATAGAAAAATAAAACAATAAAATTTTAACTCAAAAGAAAAAAAGAATGGAAAGAAAAGGCAATGTAGAAAAAGTGAAACAAATAAATAAATAGCACAATAGTAGATTTCAACTGAAATAAATTAGCAATTGCATTAAATTTAAATGGACTAAATATTTGAATTAAAGTACAAGACTGGATAAATCTAACAAAATTCCAATTAAAAGACAAAGACTAGGGCTCTAACAGGTTTGGCTCAGTGGATAGAGCATCAGCCTACAGACTGAAAGGTCCTAGGTTTGATTCCGATCAGGGGCATGTACCTTGGTTGCGGGCACATGCCCAGGAGGAGGTGTGCAAGAGGTAGGTGATTGATGTTTCTATCTCTCTATCCTTCTCCCTTCCTCTCTGTAAAAATTAATAAAATACATTTAAAAACAAAAAAGATGAAGACTAGGTAAAACAAAGAAAATACTATATGCTGCTTATGAGAGACACAATATAAATTTAAGCATATAAGTGTTGAAAATAAAAGTGTGAAAAAAGAAATGCAATGCACACCTAATAAAAACAAACAGAATATAGATATATCACCATCAGGCAAAATAGATTTTAAGGCAAAAAGTATTACTGGAGATAAGTGATGTTTCCTAATAATAAATGGATCATCTGCCAGAAGACATAAAAACTTATTTTTTTTGTTCCTAATAACATATTTGTAATACATGCAAAGCAAAATTTGATCCAAAAAAGGGAGAAATAAATAAATGTAGAACTAGAATGGTTAATAATATGGATTACCTGTTACCCGGTTAATAATGCAGATTTTGTAATTCAAAGAAAACATGTTAATTTCAAGAGAAACATCACAAGTGCTTTATTCAAAATAATGTCTATTGCTAGCTACACATTCCCCCCATCTTTCAGGTAATTTGTGGATACTGTCCCAATAGAATTTTTCTTGTTTTGAGGCAAACCATTCAAAGACCCAATTTTCCACTTCTTTGTGCATTTTGAATTGCTGCTCAGAAAGTGTGTGTGCCATAGATCAGAACAAATGCTAATCTGAAGGAGCAAGGTTTGGTGAATACTAGTACATATATATCACCTTTAGATTGTTTAGGTTTTTTTTTAAGAAGACCTTTATGAATAAGGATGTTCTTATTTCTAATTTGTTAAGTATTTTTATCCATTTTTATCATAGATGAGTTTATCAACATTTTTGCTGGAATAAACCCAACTTCAGAATTTTACATTTATGTTCCTGAACAAGAGAGAAACTAGATAAGACTATAAATTCAAAGTGTTGTGTGCTGTGAAAGGAGTTGATATTATAGGTGTATATATCCTAGGATACTCAACCTAGTGTCCTCACACAGACTGAGGCTTCACATAGGATGAGAACTCTAAGTTAAGGGTTTAGCAGAAGCAAAGCAGTTGATGAAATGGGTACAGGCTATAGTGTGTTCTGAGCAAAGAGTACTAGTAAAGAATATGTTCAGAGGGCTAAGGAAGAATGATTTGTGCTCCAGAAATTTCAATATATCTGAACTATGGAGGCAGGAGGGTGGCCCAGAGAGTAAAGGAGACCTGCTGACGAAGGAGAGATGCCATATCAAGGTTGGTATGGTTGGCTTTTTAAAATTTTTCTTGTTACTTACATTAAGATATTGATACTGTGACTGATACTGAAGTAGTGTTAGTTGAGTGATTTTCCCACCTCTGCTCTAAGTAGCCCCAGTTCTATAGAGATGCCCATGGACCAGGTCAGATTAGAAGGTGGGAGGCCAAACAAATCCCTCTCCATCATCTATGGAAAACCACTATTTCATCCAGAGCAGCAGTTTTACACTTATTTGATTAATAAAATGAACTTCTGTGTAAGATTTCACCTCCAGAAATGGTTCTGTAGCTTAAAATTACATATTTGAGTTACCTAGTTCCCAAGAAACGAACTATTATCTCCATTAACTAAAAAAA
Source organism: Lasiurus borealis (assembly GCA_004026805.1). Lineage (NCBI taxonomy): Eukaryota > Metazoa > Chordata > Mammalia > Chiroptera > Vespertilionidae > Lasiurus > Lasiurus borealis. The sequence continues at coordinate 5,136 of PVJN01021470.1, read as the reverse complement.
TCAGTGCCTAGCCCGGCTGCAGTGGCTCAGTGGTTGAGCATCGACCTATGAAGCAGGAGGTCACAGTTCAATTCCTCGTCAGGGCACATGCTCCTGTTGTGGGCTTGATCCCATGTGGAGCATGCAGCAGGCAGTCGATCAATGATTCTCTTCATTGATGTTTCTGTCTCTCTCTCCCTCTCCCTTCTTCTCTGAAATCAAGAATCAGTGTCTAGGAAAGAATACAAGCTTTGTCCTCCAAAGGTAAACAAAGATAAGGGTCTTCTTGGTAGACGGGCCGGCTGTTTCCAACATGCTGCGATGAAACTTGACTTGAATGTTCCCAGAGCTTAACTGCAAAAACTAAGAAAAGCAGAGGGGGGTGGGGGGAGGGGGGAGGGGATGAGGGAAAAAAGAAAATCAAACATGTGAGTCTGAGTGTTTGCAGGGACTTGGAAAATATGTGTTCTGAAAGAAGGGAAGCGGAAGAAACTCAAATGGGAGCCTTTGGAAGAGGGCTTTCTGAACTACAACGAGCTTCTCCTTGTAATCTGTGCCTTTATCTGAGAAGGCCAAAATGGTGTGTGAGACCAAGTATTTCTCTTCCCACCCTCTTTGTCATCACTCCCCCCACACCCTCCCCAACCCTGACTATTTGGGAGAGGATAATTTGAGTTTGGCAGAAAATGCAAAAACAGTTCATTTTTCCCAGACTTTGAAAAACAGCAATTAAAACCATCCCAGACACCCTGAAAATTAATTAATTCTCTTCCAGTTAGTCTGATAGCCTTGTGAAGGTAATGAACTCATCTTGTTAATATACATGGGAACATTTACTCATTATTTTTCCATATCTACCTGTCTTATCTATCTTTATTTAGACTTTTACAAAGTAGTTAGTAAATTGTGTGCACCAGTAAATACGTTAACGTGGTGCAATTTCATGGAGATTTATGCACCTGCAATGTTGAATATATTAAGTTCCCATAAAAGCCTGGCATTTGGGGTCTGTTCTTTCCAAAGGACCTATGGGGTACATTTGCAATGTGGAGAGCGACATGCAGGGACCAAAATCAATGAGCTTAAATTATTAAAATTCTAAGGCAGTTGTTACGGACTGGGTCAGGTATTATAAACCTTACAGTCCATCAATTTACTTTCAATATTAATTTTAGCCTGTGCCTTGCCATGAAAACCATGAGAATGGAAAGCATGTAACATCTCACTTACAGCTGACACAGAAGGGAAGTGGCTCTGAAATATAGACCCTCTCGGCCTCTGGGGAAGATTTATGTGGCGAGGATCACGCTCCTCCGAGTAAGACTGCAGGTGAGCGGCAGGCCTGCATTACAAATGCCTGGGGTAACTATAAAAACATAAATGGCATCAGGTTATTGATTTTTTTTCCTTTTTTTGGAGCCCACAAATTAGAAAAGTCATTGCTAAAAATCACTGGTCTATCCACAAATTTTAATTAAAACATAAATAAATCATTTTGGTTGCTGCACTTGCATATAAACAAAGGGGAAGATGGCATCCTTACAAACGCTTGTCAACATTTGGTGACTAATGGCTCGCAGTGAAAATACAATCTGAAGCAACTGAATTGAAAGCAGATTCTGGACCTAACTAATATCACATGCAAACCATCCAGAGCTATTACAGCAAGAAGCACTGAAATCACAGATCAGGTTTTTGAGGGTGGGTGGGGGATGAGGATAATTTTGTTAAGCAGAGCAATACTATTTTTTTTTTATTGAATAAAGTGAAGTCCTGTAATGAGATAGTACAGCTGCTGCACTTTTGCCACATGATGGAGAAATGGATACCCCACCCCTTCCAGAAAACACTAACCATATGCTGTGATGAGTCCAAATGTTGATTTTATTCCCAAATAAATACATAGCAAGGACTGATATAAATAGGTTTTTAGAAAACAGGGGTTGAAGAGGATGTCCTGAGCATACCCAGATCCCACAACATCAAAAAAAGAAAGAAAGAAAGGAATTGAGATATTAAATATTAAAGGAACTCCCAGAGGACTTCCAATATTGGCGTGGGCACAGGAAGCCCAAGCCTGGCCTCCATGGTGTGCTGCGGTGCATGGGGGAGGTGGGAGGAAGGAGAGGGAGACATGAGGGAGGTCATGCGTGGAATGCTCCTCTGAAAGCATCGCGGGAAAGTGCCCTTCTGGATTTCTCCCTGGAAGCTGGTGTGATGCGGAGGCACTGGGGTGCTAAGCCCTGCTACAAGGAGCGGACTACGACTGAGTGACCTGTAACCAACACATCCTCATGTCTGTACACAGTGGGATGATGGGCCTTGTGTGGTTGTCCTTTCGACTCGGATTGAACCAGAACAGCAATGTCTTATTTGTCAAATGTTATTAAAATAATATTTTTCCTCCATTCATTCACTCACTCAGTTAGCAGACATCCATTATACAGTTAACTTTATGCCATGTATGTTAGCTAGTTGAGGATGTGGAAGGGCTTAATACAAAGAGTCTGGCCTCTGGAAGGACTCAAATTGAAAACCAAGAACGATTCAACATAAAGTGGTAAATATTTTCAAAAGCAGCAGCCTAAGGATACGAGGGGAGAGCAGCAGAAGGCAAGCTTCACTTTGGAAAACAGAAGACATGGGGCAAGTTTCACACTGATGTGATGTTTAGGCTGGGTCTTGTTATATGAACATGCTTTTTGCCAAGTAAAAAGATAAAATTTCCAGACAACCGGAACGTAACCTTTCCTATGCTGAACCTTTGTTCTTTGCCAATTGCTAAAAGAAGAAAAAAATTATTATTTAAACAAATAAACCAGAGAAACTGTACCAAAAGCATTGAGAGAAAATTCTCTGGTACCAGACTACTTAGCTTTAAATTATAGTTCTACCACTTTCTAGCTCTGGAAGTTCAATCAAGTGAATTAGTCTCTCTGTGCCTTGATTTCCTAATCTTTAAAATGAGGCAGCAATAGTATACCTTGCATATTATTGCAAGGAGTAAATGAGAGTTTAATACCTATAAAGATCTGAGAATAGTGTCTGGCATATAAAAAGCATAGCAACTATTCATATATACAGCAGTATACAGATACACAATACATACACATTTTCACAGACACACATAGATTATTATAATTATTACACTTTCTGCAGGCAAACGTTTATTGAGCATTGATTATCCAGCAGTTGCCATGTTAGCCACTAAAAAGAGGCGGGAAACAGAGTCCCTGCCCTTGAGGAGCTCACAGTTTTAACTGCCTCCCGCAGTCCCCACCTGGGGACTGCTAATTCTGTCTTCAAGCCTGAACACTCCACTTAGTCTCAGATGCCGCCGCTGTGTCTGGCAGAACCTCTCACTGAAAGTGTACACAGTTACACACATGCTTCTCCTCCCTAAACCATGCCTTTCCTTTATTCTCTGCCCACCCGGACAGTTGTCCAAACCCAGAACCTGGAAATGATTCCTAGCTCTTCTCTCTCTCCCTCATCCCCAAATCCAAACAGCAAACCTTTCCTACTTTGTCTCTCAATGTGTTTTTAGAGCCTACCTCCTCTTCTGCACCCTGACACTGACTCCTGAAGTTCAAGGCCTCAACCTTGCTCCTCCCTGTGACTGTCACCACCCTGAGCCAGCTTCCAGTTTATGACATCAGGCATCCAGTTCCCCAAGGGAACTTTCCAACATGCTATCTGAATATGGACTTCTCCCAGTCCCTCAGGTGACTCCTTCCTTATTGTCTGCAGTGTAGATAGCACGATATTCACCGTCCCATTGAATCAGGCATCATTACACCACACAGTGCTGAACACCTCAGACCTCATCTTGAAGCATCCCTGCCTCATAGTCTATCCTCCATCAAGATGGAGCCACTTTTGTCCCCACCAAACTCCTCTCCTTCCCCCATCACCTATATTCTACCTCTCTGGGAAGGCATCCCTGTCTTACAGTGCCTCTCCCTTCTGTGCACAACTCCTACACTGCACACTTCACATGGCCTTGTAATTATTAATGATTGTGTCGCTGTAGACCACACAGCACAGTGAGCCTAGTACAGCTGCTGGGCACAGAGCAGGAACATCATCAATATCTGTTGAAAGAATACAGCATCAATTCTAGGACTTTGGTTTTGTTTTTTTTTGCAAGATATAGTATTTGTATGCCAGTAAGGAAGAAAAAAGATGCTGTCAATTAAACAGATACTAGATACTGTATTCCTATATCTACTATATGACACATCCCAATTACAGAGATGTTCAAATGGAAAAAATGGATTTCTTAAAAACCAGAAACTATGGTGACTAACATTGCCTTCATGACGTTATTGGGATAATGCAGTGAATTTAAGTCATAGGCTCTGGAATCATATCAAAATCCAAACTTCACTGTTGACTAGGTGTGTGAACCTGAGCAAGTCCAATCCCTCTCTATGCCTTGGCTTTGTCATTTATAAAATGGCATTAATGAGTCCTGCTCTGCTTTGTCCTGCATCCTTCCTTCATTTTTTACTTTGAATGAAACCATTGCCTTTCTAAAATGGCCTATTAGGTAACTTGGTAGGAATATGGTTGTCTGCTTAGGATCACTTTTCTTTGGTGAGCCAACCCTCTCCCCATTCCAGTTATCCTGCCTAATCCACGTGCCACTGATGGGACCCACAACATTTGTTCTAGCCCAAAGGAGGTGAGCAGATGAGGGAGAGGGGGGGAAGGTGGTCAGTCACAGACAGCAGGCATGATCAATTAGAGCACACCATGCTAGTTGGCCACAGTGACAGTTTCAAGGGGAAAAAAAATAACACTGGGTTTCCAGTGAGGGTTAAAGAATCTAATGACCAGAAAGCAGGTGAACAGCGCCTGGCAGATGGTATTCACAGCAGAGCTATTTATTATCATCATTGTTATTACTGTGCTGAATGAGCTGTGATGTAATAAAGTCCAAAGTAACTATCAAAATCTGTAAGGCATATTCCAATGTTCTAAATGCACGCATGGATGTTCTATAACAACTGGAAACTTGCTAGAATGTAAGCTTTATGAAGACAGAGATCTTTACCTGATATGTTCATGATCTACCTAGGTATCAAGAGTAGAGGCGGCACACAGTAGATCTTCAAAAATATTTGTTTAGATGGCCAACAGATATACGTAAAA
>PVJN01021469.1:0-34609 GCA_004026805.1 Lasiurus borealis | reverse complement strand
CCTGCCGTGACCTGACGGATTTGAGGGTGGGTGTTCCCCGAGTTTGCAATCAACACAGGAAATGGACAAAGAGAAAAAACCTTCCCCTCCCCAGGTTTTCTTCCTTCTGAGCTGAAGGGCGGAAGAACCCGGATGCAGACAAAGGAAAGGCCCTCTTCCCAGTGTTTCCAGGGACAGAGGTGTGGGGAGCATGTAAGGGGCTGAGACAGAGCCTGTGAGCTAGCGGCAAACTGCAAATGCTCACACGGGGATTGTCCCTCCTGCACAAACCGTGGACTCGCCTCTATTGTCCCGGGAACGTGTCTCCTTGTTGACACAAGGCTGACCCAGAACAAAGAGAGTTGATGACATAAACACATCCTCTTTCCCAGCCCTGGAGTGTGTGTGACTTAACCTTTAGCTCCCGCGAGCTGATGTAGGTGAGATGTCACATGCTTTCTACTGGACGGCTGGCCACCGATGACAGTATTTTCATCGCTCTTCCCCTGAGACCAGTCACTATCCCGCGTCGCCTCCCCCACCCTCCCTCATGTCTCCCTCCCCCTGGCCGGGGCCTGAAACAGGAAAGCAGCCACCAAAAGCAGGATCAGCCGGTAGTCACTGGAAATCTGCAGCTGCTTCAAGTGTCGCTTCCTGTTTTTTTGAAAGAACACGCTCCTAGCAAGGAAGGGAGCTGGGAGGTCTCCTGACCCACTGCGAACAAATGATTGGAACCGGGAACCACACAGGAGGGATCCAGCATCAGATGCTGTCATTGCTTTTTCTCATCCTCCTTCATCTTTAGACACAGAGATGAAGCCTTGTACTTCCTCTAGGTCAGTGGTTCTCAACCTTCCTAAGGCCGAGACCCTTGCATACAGTTCCTCATGGGGTGGTGACCCCCAACCGTGAAATTTTGCTACTGTGATGCATCGTGATGTAAATATCTGCATTTTCCGACGGTCTTAGGCGACCCCTGTGAAAGGGTAGTTTGACCCCCAAAGGGGTCACGACCCACAGGTTGAGAACCGCTGCTCTAGGTCAAACCTCTGTCCTGAAAAGACAAAACTGCCTTCTAGACATTTCCACACTTAGAAATCCAACCAGCTCAGGGGAGGCTGACCCCTACCCCACCTGTCGACGCATTCAGGAGACAAATTCTAAGTGGATGGGTATTTCTGTTTAACGTGTAAGCCAAAGTGTAAAGTTCTTGCTGGTTTTGCCTTTGCAAGACGAAGGTCCGTATACTAGCAAAGGGGGAAAAAAGCATAAAAATTCTCAGCAGTGTGATTTCAGACATATTTCTTTCTTAGTGGTCATTCCTGTTCTCTTAGAGATAGGAGACCAGTTTGTTTGTTTGTTTTTAAATATATTTTTATTGATTTTCTACAGAGAGGAAGGGAGAGGGATAGAAAGTTAGAAACATGCATGAGAGAGAAACATCCATTAGCTGCCTCCTGCACACCCCCAACTGGGGACATGCCTGCAACCAAGATACATGTCCTTGACCGGAATCGAACCTGGGGCCTTTCAGTCCGCAGGCCGATGCTCTATCCACTGAGCCAAACCGGTTTCAGCAGAGATAGAAGACAGTTTTGCTGACAAAATGGAGCCTTAAGCTGCCAGTAAAATCACATGCCACGTACACCTGAAGAAATCAACGTGGATAAACTGGACCAGCGCTCACGAACCTCGTGGACCTCACGGACCACCGGGTGGCGGCCGCTGCTCCAGGTTTCCATTACCCACCGGCTTTTCATCTCTTCAGCCTGGAGTCGGCTTAGTTTTTGGAAAGGAAACCTCCGTTCATTAAAGGAAAGCGGGTGTGCCAAACGCACAAAAATAACCGTGGAGGCGGCAGGGCGGAGGGAGGTCACTGCAGGACTGAGAGGGATTTGGCTCCTATAATTAATATTTTTAAGACATCTTACTTCATTCTAGATGGTCACAGGAAAAGAAACTAACACTTAGCTAAAGCAGGGTGTGTCATAACCACATATATATGTACAATTTATCAATATATTCACACTATAGTATATATATATATATATACTATTTATACACACACACACACACACACACACACACACACACTGTGTGGCTAGATTATTATGACCTCTTAATGCATAATAATCTGACCACTCAGTGTATATCCTATATAATAAAAGGCTAATATGCAAATTGTCCCCTCCACCAGGAGTTTGACCAGCAGGCAGGCCAGCCAACCGCCCATGTCCCCTCCCCCTGGCCAGGCTGGCTGGACCCCACCCATGCACAAATTCATGCACTGGGCCTCCCCCCCCTCTCTCTATATATGTGTATATATAACATATTTATATGTTTATATATTTATGTATATAAATATATATATATGCATAAATATATATACATATATATACTGAATGGCCAGATTATTATGTGTTCAGAGATCATAATAATCTGGCCACTCAGTGTATAGTATCCATGTATGATTATATGTAATATAATATATAATCATGGATGGTTTCTATTATGTGTTCATTGGATATAGATTTTTATATCATCCATGCCACATAAAATAATCCCAGCTAAAATGTTTTAAATAAATCCCAGCTAAACTGTGGTAAAATCTTTCCACAATAATGTCTGGAATAGCCATTGTCTTAATTCTTATTTCACCAGGCATTCAGAGCCATCATATGAATTCCTGTACCTTGAGGGGTGGGGAGGGGGAAGTTGAGCTCTTTAGGGAACAGCTTGCCTATCTCAGACACCATATTTGTAAATAATTCAGTGGCCCAGTGAAGAGGTCAAGCACAAGTGAGAAATGGCCATAAGGATCACCACCTAAAGGTGTCCCCTCCATAAAAAATCGCACCTGCAGAAAACAAATCTTGGGGAATTGATGAAATATGGTGCACACTTGTTAAACATTAGTAGCCCCTAATTCAAATTTAAGGCATACCAAATTTCTAAATTATAAATTAGAGAATATGAAAGGTAACACTCAGGGTGACCCGGCAGTGACCGTCCCAAAAGCTAGCATAAGCAAGCGCCGCTGGTATACTGGTATCCAGTAGTTTGCTTTCCTCCATTTCTTTCATTCATGACATATTTCTTTGTCTCCACATTTTGGCTGCTTCCCTGTGCTGATGGTGTGACTTTGTGTGGTAGGTGACATATAAGGCCCAGTGGTTCAGCCTACCCAATCACCTGAGGTGGACACTCTTGCTGCACCCCTTTGTAGGCTGAGTGCACAGTCTTGTTGTAGTTAAGTCTTTATTGCTGTTGGTACACTGGGAGGAATTGATCTCCAGGCCAATTTTCTGTGAGGACTCGCTGTGTCTATAATGGAAGAACTGCTGTGCTGAAGACACCCTTATGGAGCCTAGGTTTCAATGGGGCTTTGGTGCTCACCAAGTCTTCCTCTTGTGTGTGTCACTTATGTATGTGAGAAGTTGAAATCTGATGTCATCTCACACTGACCACTAGTTAAACTGGTTCTTGGATCTCCAAGGAAGTATAGGTCAGCTACTGTCTAAGGCCACCCAGCAGGAGCTACCATGAGATCTGCAGATTTTTCCTCTTTGCTTGGGGTTTGGAAGTTTTGGAGTTGTCTGACCCAGCTGCAGTTTGTTAGGTTGCGCTGCGAAAGGGCAGGGCATTCATATGCAAAAACCACTGCGCACAATTTGGGTGCGTTTGTAAATTGGGTAGAGCAGAGTCTCAGGGAATTACCAGGATGCAGTAAAGAGCAATGGCTGCCAGTCAGCCATCTCGGTGTGTCTGTGTCTCTATGTCCTGTGCCCCAGCAATGATTCTTGCACGGACTGCTGCAAGAAAACCACCCTCACTTTCCAGACAGTCCAGCTTCTCCCCATAGGAGTCTGGGTCCCCAAAGTCTCATTGGAAACTGGACTTCAGAGCAATCAGAAGCTTATCTCCCTTCAGACTGAAAAAAAAAAAAAAACAGCACCCTAGTCACCAGCCTAATTTGCTTGCCTCTGTACCTCTGCTTTTCCATGTCTGTGCACATCCTATCCAGTCTCAATGTGCTTTTCTCTTTCCTTCTAGTTGTAGAAGTTCCTATGATTCTGGGTGGTAGACGTTTTATCTTTTAGTTGTAGTTTTGGTGTGGTTGTGAGAGGCAGCACATACAGGTGTATACTGTATGCCACCATCTTGGTTTCCTGGAATACTTTTTAAAAGATAAAATTTAGTCAAATTATTTTCTATATGCGGGACAAACCTGCAGCTCCTCAAATTGTATTTTTTAATGTATTTTTATTCATTTCAGAGAGGAAGGGAGAGGCAGAGGGATAGAAACATCCACGATGAGAGAGAATTGTAGATGGGGTGCCTTCTGCATGCTTCCCAGTGTATGTGCCCTGACCAGGAATTCATAGGTCAACACTCAACCACTGAGCAACACTGGCTGGGCAAATTGTATTCTGTTTATAAGAAATATCCCATTAAAGTTGTGTGGCAAAATGTAACTTGGCATTTTGAGCATCAAGGTGTTAAGACTGCAGAACCATACTGAAAAAATAAAAAAGGAAACAAAAATGGGGCTGGTAGAAGTACGTACCTCATTGGAGAAGACCGCCATTATTAGGAGTGTGGGTATCAAAGAAGCAACAAAAGGAAAAATGGCCTATTTTATCATAAGGAATTTGAATCAGCTTCTTGTCAAAGTGTTTACTGCTGCCAATCTTACCAGGTGTGTGTTCTGACCCCTTTCCTTCTGCTTTTCTGCTCCTTTTCAGTCATTCTGGGGATCCCCTCCCCCATTTGTTTCTATATGTCTCCTTTTCTTCTTTATTCTCTACTAGATTTTGCTGTTGACAAAAATCTAAAATTCATTAAAATAAAAAAATGATACTTTATTATTGAAATCACATACCCACAAATTCAGATGTATACCTACTGCAAACACACACATGTACAATTTGCTCACTGTTGTAAAACAAACAAATAAAGAATTTTAAAAAATATATTTTTATTGATATCAGAGAGGAAGGGAGAGAAAGGGAGAGAGAAACTTCAATGATTAGAGAGAATCATGGATCGGCTGCCTCCTGCAGGCCCTGCAATGGGGATTGAGCCCATAATCCAAGCATGTGCCCTGACCGGGAATTGAACCATGACCTCCTGGTTCATAAGTTAACACTCAATCACTGAGCCACAACAGCAGGGCCAAGTAAAGAATTTTTGATTTTTATAATAGCAGACTTACTAGGTAGGTGAAATCACTATTACAACATGATATCCTTACCTAGCATGTTACTTGGTATAGACCAGTGGCTCTCAACCTGTGGGTCTCGACCCCCTTGGGGGTCGAATGACCCTTTCACAGGGGTCGCCTAAGACTATTGGAAAACACCTATTTCCCATGGTCTTAGGAACCAACACACCGCTCCTCGGTGTAGTAAAATGTAGCAATGTAGTGGACTGTCGTAATATGAAGACTGTTGCCCATGCTACACCATGATTCAAGACAAAATTTCATTTATTTGTAGTTAGAAATAAATATTTCACATATTGTTTTTGTGATTAATCACTATGCTTTAATTATGTTCAATTTGTAACAATGAAAATACATCCTGCATATCAGATATTTTACATTACAGTTCATAACAGTAGCAAAATTGCAGTTATGAAGTAGCAACGAAAATAATTTTATGGTTGGGGGTCACCACCACATGAGGAGCTGTCTTTAAGGGTCGTGGCATTAGGAAGGTTGAGAACCACTGGTGTAGACCAATAGCATAAAAGACGTTTTGGAAGCTAGAAGAGTAATCTGAGGATGGTTCATCATTCCTTTTTTCCACAGCCTTCATGACACTGCCTGGGAAAAGTCCATGAATCTCCCTCCTCTATCTCCCAAAATGTCTCTTATACAATTCTTCAGAAAGAATTCAAAATACCCAAGGGGCATTTGCACCCTTTGATATTTTAGTGAAATAAGGACATGTAAATTAGAAAGAGTATCTACCTTCCTCAATTCAGGGGACATAAATATGGGCAGTGACAGCGTTCAGGAAACTTGGTGATGTCATTTCCTTTCAGCTGACCAAAAAAAAAAAAATCTGGGGAGACACCAACAGAAGCTACTACCTGTGGAGATTATGGAAAAGATGAGAAGGGGATGCAGAGGAGAGGTGAAAAAATAAACAGCACACCAAATCACCCACAAATCCAGATAGTCCCAAGAAGACATAATTCTCACCTAGTGCTCCCATCTCAAGAGCTGATTAAGGGTGATGCAACTCAGTAGTCCCCTAGAGAAGGAGACCATGAGTAGATTGGCATTGTATGAAGGCACTGAAATATCCCAAACATATTTTTAACCTGAGAGCTTAAAAAGATTGCCGCGGAGACACACCCTCTCTTCGCTCTGAACTCCAGAGAAAGTTCGAACAGCAGGTATGCATGCTTTGCTCTCCCACTAATACTTTTTCCACACACTTGTAAGCCTTCAAAACAGCTGCTGGGTCTCCCCCAGAGAGGGCTTAATTTTGGAATCAGATGAAAAGACTCCTCGGTCCAGCGGTGTAAATTACTGAAACGTTGGGATAAGAGGATCTATAAACTATGCCATAAAAACCTCCACCGTTCCTAGCTTTGATGTCTCGGTGTTGCCAGCAAACATGATCGACTTTCCAAATGTGCCTTCTCTTCCCGGCGTGCTCTGTGGCTGAGCGGTAAAGCGGGAAGGAGCCCTCAGGGTGTCCGTCTGGTAGCAGATCTTTTCAATCCCGGGGCTACAAGTTCAAAGTCTGCTATCACTCGAGGGAAGAAATCAGTGGGATCTAGGACTGGATGTGCGGTTGGCCCACAAACTCCTTAAGTGGTACCTCGAGATACGAGTTTAATTCATTCTGTAACCTTGAGGCGTGGGAAACTATGAGACCCTTGAGTCGTGGTGAACTGGTGGGTTGTGTGCAGCCGGCCAATCGGCGCGATGACTCCTATCTCAAATGTTGCTCGTATTTCAAAGCAAAAATCGCTCGCTCGACGGCCCATATCTCAAAAATCTCGTACGTTAGGGCACTCGTATCTCGAGGTACCACTGTACTTTTCAACACATTGGGATCATACTGTGTGGAGCCCACAAAGAATCTATTTTTCCCCCCTCTAACTCCCTCATCATTCAAAGAGAAGCCCCGAGGCAGATACTGAAAATATTCACAAGTATTTGCACAGAGTGAGCAGAGGTTGGGGAAAAAATGTGTAAGAAGTGCCAGAGGGGAAAAGAAAGAAAGCAAAAGTGGAAAAGAAAGGAGACATTGGGAAGAAAAAAAAACACATCTTTCTCTTTACTAAGCAATTTGTTGCTGCGCTGTTTTGTGGCCCCAGCGATAGCGTTCAGGAAACTCGGTGATGTCATTTCCTTTCCATCGGCCAGTTACATAAATGTTGGGGGCACGCCAAGCGAAACAGCCCTCAAACAGATGGCCGTGTGTGTAAATGCCAGAAAGTGAGAACAGCCATTTGCAATAATTTTTTTTTTTTTTTTTACCCCACACATGGTATAATGTTTATTTTACAACCTCTCTTATGGACTTATGTGGATCATTCTTGTCATTCTTCTAGGCAAATAAATCCCAGGGGGTGCAGTCGTAAAATACACAAAACAAATCAAAGAAGAGTGGAAAATCAGGTACCGGGCGGGAGGGAGGGAGCCTTGGGCTGGGAGGATGTAAAACCTTCAAAGAGAAACTCCACGCAAGACTCCTTGGGTGATCAAACGTGGGAGGAAAGGATACCTCGAGATACGAGTGCCCTAACATATGAGATTTTTGAGATACGAGCCGTCGAGCGAGCGATTTTTGCTTTGAAATACGAGCAACATTTGAGATAGGAGTCATCGCTCAGATCGGCCGGCTGCACACGACCCACCAGTTTACCACGACTCGAGCGTCTCCTAGTTTCCCACGCCTCAAGGTTACAGAACGAATTAAACTCGTATCTCGAGGTACCACTGTATCTCTATCTGGGCTGCCAGGAAAGTCAAGGCCAGGCAGATACCACAACAAGGTAAAGGATCAAACCTCGTGGACTTCAAGAAGTTTCGGAATGAAATGCCTGCAGGGTGTTCACCATAAAAAAGGCACGCTGCTTTCTAGATTTCCTCTCCTTCCTTCAAAGCAAATCCAAAGGGAGCTGCACAGTCCCCTCGCACCAAGTGGTCCACGCATCTCCCCATTCCAAAGCCATCTTGATGCAATCAGGAGGACTTCACACGTGTAGCTGTGAAGAATGTCAGTTATGCATAATAAAACCCAGCAAGGAGTTTGAAGGCTTGCAGCTTCAAAAACCAAATTCTCTCCTTGTTGTCATTATCTGCAACCACCGATAATCACAGTTTCTGTCCTGGCTGCTAATGACGGTGAAATGTGGGTGCTGTTTTCATGCCTGGAACAGCACGTGTTAAGCAAAGAAACATAAGCTAAACCCTTCATAAATTCTATCAATTAGCTCCCCTTGATATTTTAATGAAATAAGGTCATGTCAATTAGAAAAGATGTCTACCTTTTCCTCACTTTAGGTGACATAAGTATGGGCAGAGTGAAGAAAATCAAAGTACTGTAAACTAATCATGACTGCTTACTCTTTTTCTTTGTGAAAATGTCTTTTTTTTTTCTTCCATGGAGATGAAAGAACTTGCTTTTTTCTTTATCCATCACGTTTCCCCAAGAACGTGGCTACGATTTCTAACCTCCGCTGGAATATATAGAAGTAAAACGTCAGATGTACTTGTTCCCAAATATTTATTATGCACCCATTATGGGTCCAAAACGGTGCAGGAAACGGGTGACAAATACCTACCAACCGAGGGACCGTTATTACCAAACACGTCGACTATTTTACAGACTCCCTTTAAAGATCACTTTTCAAAGCTCCTGCCTATTTTTGTGCTGTTCTAACGCTTGGATCCCAGGAAAACAGTCAGAACTCCGCGAGAGTCCTATACCTCTTGGGTCAGGGAAGGACAGTTTCAGAGGCCCTGTTACCTTAAGGTGGGATTGTGTCCTCAAAAGGTTTCTTTGCTTGTGTTGGCCGCCGCCGCCCGAGCTCCACCAAGCAGGGTAATAAGTTCCATATGGCCATTTTTTTGAAGCGCACATTTTCAAAGCAGCAAATGTTTTGACGGATTGGCTCTCGGAGAGCCTGAATGCTGTTATACACATCGTTTAGCGTTTCACAAGGCCTCTACTGTTCCATTCTGGGAATGCGGCCAGGGCAGCCTACCTACCGGTGCTCTAAGTAACGTGAAAATATTGGGAATTCTTAACCATCGTGCTTCGCTGAGACATATTTGGAATGTGAGGATTTCTCTGCGGCCATGGAGCTGTGGGGTGTGTGTGTGTGTGTGTGTGTGTGTGTGTGCGTGTGTGTTTGCATGTGTGTGCGTGTGCGCGAGCACGCGTGTGTGGTGTGTGCACTATGAGTAAAAGACAGGGAAAAGCCCTCAGACTCAAGAACGGAACGAAAAAAGCTTGAGGATGGGGGGTTTGGATGTTTTAACTTGAAAATGTCTCACCAAAAGTAATGATGGGGTGGGCCCTAGAGTTACTTCCAATAGGAGAAGGCCATAGGAAGTATGTAAGTTTAACTTTTTAATGCAAATTCAGAGTTTATTTATCCGTGGAAATATGCACAAAGGAGCTCCAAATAGAAATTTACCAATATCCATTATTCATGACAGACGCTTAGCTCAATGAGAAGATGATGTTAACAATGAAATGGTCTTGAATACATATAGGAGAAGCAGTGAGAGTAACATATAAGAAAGGAGTAGTGGGTACAGAATAAGTTGGAATGTCATGTTTTTTAGGTGAAGAATTTCATAAAGGTTTCCTGCTTGCCTAATATTATTATCTCTCTGCATCCTGCATTACTCAGATGAATATAAGCATTTTTTCTAAATTTTCTCAGCCTTTCTAAATTTGCTTAATATTCTTCTGAGACCTCCCTTCCCGCCACCATCCCCGCCCTGGGATTCTGAGTCAGTAGTTCTGGGTGGGCCCTAGAGTTACTTCAAATAAGAGCAGGACATAGGAATGATTTAAGTTTAACTTAAAAAAAACAAACATATATTTTATTGATTTTTTACAGAGAGGAAGGGAGAGGGATAGAGAGTTAGAAACATCGATGAGAGATAGACATCGATCAGGTGCCTCACCCCCTAATCACTCCCCTGCCATCCTGATTGATGCCTAACTACTTTCCTGCCAGCTTGTTTGCTCCTAACTGCCCTCCCCTGCAGGCCTGGTCACCCCTAACTGCCCTCTTCTGCAGGCCTGGTCCCCCCAGCTGCTCTCCCCTGCAGGCCCAGTCACCCCTAACTTCCCTCCTCTGCTGGCCTGGTCACCTTTAACTGCCCTCCCCTGCAAGTTTGATCACCCCCAATTGCCCTCCCCTGCTGGCCATCTTGTGTGGCCATCTTGTGTCCACATGGGGGCAGGATCTTTGACCACATGGGGGCAGCCAGCTTGTGTGTTGGAGTGATGATCAATCTGCATATTACTCTTTTATTAGATAGGATAGAGGCCTGGTGCATGGGTGGGGGCCAGCTTGTTTGCCCTGGAGGATGTCCTGGTTCAGAGTGGGGCTTCCTTTGGGGCATAGGGTGGCCTGGGCGAGAGGCCTGTGGTGATTTGCAGGCTGGCCAAACCCTCTGGCAACGCAAGCAGAGGCCCTGGTATCTGGGATTTATTTATCTTCTACAATTTAAACTTTGTAGCCTGGAGCAGAGCCAAGCCTTCTGCTCACTCCATGGCAGCAATCATTTCTGTTGGGATTTATTTATCTTCTATAATTGAAACTTTGTAGCCTTAACCAGAGGCCAGGGCAGGCCAGGGCTGCACAAGCTTGGCTTCCTCCATTGCCAGGGGCAACCCTAGCTTGTGCTTTCTTCAGCTCCGTGGCTGCTACCATTTTTTGGGGATCTATTTATCTTCTATAATTGAAACTTTGTAGTCTGGAGTAAAGGCCTGGGCTGGCCAGGGTGTATGGAAAGCTTGGCTTCCTCCATCGCCAAGGAAACCCAAGCCTCCCTCCTGTTCTCTCTCTGGCCGCAGCCATCTTGGTTGGGTTAATTTGCATACTTGCTTCTGATTGGCTTGTGGGTGTCGCTGGTGGGCGCAACTTGTGGGTGTAATGGAGTGATGGTTAATTTTCATTTTACTCTTTTATTAGATAGGATGGCTTACTATTGGTCAGACATGGTCTAAGTCTTCTGTTTTATGGAGAGCTAAATGGAATGGACAGAAAATAAACAAGTATTGAATGTAAATAAAACAAAATTTCTGATATCCCTAAAGGCTTAGAGGAAAGCAAACTAGGGTGATATGTTGGGAATAACTAGGAGGTGTGCACATTAGCTGAGATGGTCAAGAGCGTCTATTCCAGGAGGTGGGTGGTACAGTACTCTCCTAAGAGTGAATGATGGATGGGAGTCTGTTGTCCAAGGATAAGGGGGAGGATTCCAGGCAAAGGCAGAAAGATGGCCTTAGTGGATGATGGTATGGATGAGGGTAAGGTGAAATGAGATGGAATAGGGAGTAGGCAGGGACCAGATGCATGCTTCCCCATATGATTGTTTTTTTAAAAAACTGGAGACATAGATATTTGTATTTTAAGTGATTCAAAAGAAATTATTCTTATTTGAAGATGGGGGCAGGGAAATAAGTTTTAAATTTTGTTTTCTTTTGTTTGGTTTAGTTTTTCAAGGTTTGCTTCCAGGATGGTTATTCCATGAGGTTGGAGCCCATACTATACATATTGCATCTATTTTGAAACCACCGCTTTTATCTAACATTTCATTGTGCTCTACCATAGGAATACTCCTTTTCATTTTACACTTATCTTTTAAACTTATTTTTATTGATTTCAGAGAGGAAGGAAGAGGGAGAGAGATAGGAACATCAATGATAAGAGGAAATCATTGACCGGCTGCCTCCTGCGTGCCCCCACTAGGGATTAAGCCTGCAACCTGAGCATGTGATCTGACCAGGAATTGAACAGTGACCTTCTGGTTCATACATAGGTCAATGCTCAATCACTGGGCCATACCAGCCAGGCAGGAATGCTGATTTTTAATACAATGAATAATAATTTATATATTCTTAGGAACCATTTATATACCTTACTATGAACAAAGAACAGCAGGTAGCAAAAGCACCATCTCAGATTAATAAATAAGGATTTTTCTAGAATTATAAAATTTCAGGGTTTGGGAATTGCCATTGAGGTCTGTTATCCCAAACCATAATTATAGAGATGAAGAATATTAACCCCCCCCAAAAGTAAGCTATTTTCACACCACACACACACATACACACACACTTATTCAAAAAGATACGGTTCTAACTAAAATTCAAATTTATTTAATTCCTTGGTCTGTTCTCTCTATACATAAACACACAGGGACACATATGTTTGCTATGTCTGAAGGAAATTGGTTTCTTCTGGAGACTTTAAAGGAAAAATAAATTAAAGCTCTCATTCAATTCTTATTATAAGAGTACAGTTTATTGAATATTCGTCTAGGACCGCATAATCCTTGTTGATCCAGGCTTCCAACAGAATGAGCTTCATAATCTATACATTTCATATTTCAGTGGCTCTAGAATATGAAACATGAAAGACTAAGTAGCAGGAAGCTTGTTCCCCTACTTTGCAAAGACTTGGAGGAATTTGGAATAAATATTAGTGGAAGCCTTAGTTCTTAAACTCTGAATGGACTTCTAGACTACTCTATTCATATTTTTAAGTTTCTTGTTGAAAGTATTTTAGATGTACTCTTTGTTTTTAGTGGTTTTTTTTCGTTGACCCTCTCTCAGGCCTTCACCACACTGTTGTCTCTGTTCATGGGTTATGCATATAGTATGCATACAAGTTCCCCTGTTAATCTTTTCCCTCCTGTTTCCCCTCCTCTACCTCCCCTCTGAAATACATCAGTCTGCAACATGCTTTTATGACTTTGAATCTATTTTGTTCCTTTGTTTATTAGGTTCCTTAGATTTCACATATGAGTGCGATATTGTGATAGTTATCTTTCTCTGACTGTCTTATTTTGCATAGCATAATGCTCTGTAGGCCCATCCATGCTGTTGCAAATGGTAATAATTCCTTCCTTTTTCCAGCCATGAAGTATTCCATTGTGTAAATGCACCACCGGTTTTTACCCACTCCTCTGCTGATGGGCACTTGGGCTGTTTCAAAATCTATTGTAAATTGCACCGCTATGAATATAGGGGTGGATACATCCTTTCTGATTGGTGTTTCTGGTTTCTTAGAATATATTTCTAGAAGTGGGATCACTGGGTCAAATGGAAGTTCCATTTTTAATTTTTTGAGGAAACACCATAAAGTTTTCCACACTGACTGAACCAGTCTGCATTCCCACCAGCAGGATACTAGGGTTCCCTTTCTTCACATCCTCATCAATATTTGTCACTGCTGATTTGTTGATATAGCTATTCTGTCA
This sequence comes from Lasiurus borealis, assembly GCA_004026805.1. Taxonomy (NCBI): domain Eukaryota; kingdom Metazoa; phylum Chordata; class Mammalia; order Chiroptera; family Vespertilionidae; genus Lasiurus; species Lasiurus borealis. Next base: position 21,153 of record PVJN01021469.1, on the reverse strand, counting down.
GATGTGAAGCGATACTTCCTTGTCCTTTTGACTTGCATCTCTTGTATGATTAGTGACTGAGCATTTTTTTCATATGTGTTTTGACCTGCTATTGTCCACTTTGGAGAAGTGTTTATTTAGTTTCTTTGCCCACTTTTTAATATATAGTTAAGTTGTTAAGTTGTATGAGTTCCTTATAGATTTTGGAAATTAACCCCTTTTCAGATATTCTCCCATATTTTGTTGATGGTTTCTTTGGCTGTGCAGAAGATTTTTATTTTATTTTGTCATGTAAGTCAATATCAATTTTATTTTTTTATTAATGTATTACATGTGTACATATCTTCCTATTGCCCCCCTACAACCCACTCCCATACATGCCCTTAACGCCCAGTGTCTTGCGTCCATTGGTTATGCTTATATGCATGCATATAAGTCCTTCGGTTGATCACTTATCCCTAACCTTCCCGCTGTAATTTGACAGTCTTTACTGCTTCTATATCTATCTTTTTGTTCAACAGTTTATAATGTTCTTTATTATCCACAAATGAGTGAAATCATGTGGTATTTTTTCTTTCATTGACTAGCTTATTTCACTTAGCATAATGCTCAGCAGTTCCTGCCAGGTTGCTGCAAATGATAAGAATCCCTTCTCTTTTATGGCAGCATACAATCCCATTGTGTAGATGGACCACAGTTTTCTGATCCAGTCATCTGCTGATGGGCATCTAGGCTGTTTCCAAACCTTAGCTATTGTAAATTGTGCTGCTATGAACATAGGAGTGCAAATATCCTTTCTGATTGGTGGTTCTAGTTTCTTAGGATATATTCCTAGGAGTGGGATTAGGGGGGAAAAAAAGAAAAAGAGTAAGAAAGAGAAGGGAAACAACTCCCTTTTCCTTATGGGGAGAAAACTCCAATAGAACAGCCACTAATCCCAACAAATGCCAGCAACAAGTACCTGGAGATAAATACTAACTACAAACAAAAACAAGTATCAAAGGAGGCAAGGGAAAACAGAAGCAATAAACAAATAAAAACAAAGCAAACAAACAAAAAAGAAAGCAAAAGAATAAGCAAAACAATCACAAAAAGAGCATAAAAATCGACATAATCAACATTCAAGCAAACAACAACAAAAGGACCGAGAGAAAAACAATTTTTTAGATAGTGAAGGCAGAGAAGAGCGGTGTGTATGGACTTGGAGCAAGGGATTGGAAATTAGATATATATAAGAAGAGTGAAATTTTAACAGAAGGTAAAAAGAAAGAATAGGGAAAATCTAAAGTAGGAAAAGGGTAAGGGAAACAGGGCAAAAGAGGAGAAGTTAGGAAGAGAGTGAAAGCGTAATGGTAGAGTTGTGATCGAGTAAAATGATGCTAAACGAAGGATGAAAATAGAATGTAGAACACTAATCCCAAAGTAAAATAAAGAGGAAATAAAATGACAGGTTCCACTGTAACTTGATATTGTGATTCCTCCAATTTTGTTCTTTTGTTGTGGCTATTCGGTGTCTTTATTGGCTCCACATAAATTTTTAGTGTGTTTGTTCTAGATCTGTAAAATATGCCATTGGTATTTTAATAGGGATTGCATTGAATATATAGATTGCTTTGGGTAATATAGACATTTTATATGATGTTGATTCTACCAATCCATGAACACGGTATATTCTTCCACTTGTTTATATCTTCCTCTTTTTTCAACATCCTATAGTTTTCTGAGTACAGATCTGTTACCTCCTTGGTTAAGTTTATTCCTAAGTATCTGAATTTTATTTTGTTTCAGTGTTAAATGGCATTTTTTTTTTTTAGTTTTTCTTTCTGAGAGTTTATTATTGGTCTATAAAAATAACATCGATTTCTGGGAATAATTTTGTATCTTGCTATGTTGCCACCGATAGGTACTCAGCCCCAGCTGGTGAGTGGTGGACAAACAATCACTGACTTGCCAATGCCACATGGTCATGTCAGCATGTCCTGGCCACCAGAGAATGGTATATAGGCTTTGGATGTTTGGGTTTTAGACTCATGAATGCAAATGAGTGTAGGTCAGGAATACTGACAATGTCAGGTCACTACTGAGCATTGGGTACCACATGCTGAATGGCAGGAAAGCTAGAAATGCCCCAGGTCAGATCATGAACAAGTAAACATTAAACTGTGTCTGTATCTCAAAGTTGGAGCAGACAGAAGACAGCATGTTAGGGACAGGCAAACACACATTACAGTGTGAAGCACAGGGGAAGAGAAGAAAAGAATGAATGTTTATTAGATGTTTTCTATGGGCTACGCTCTGTGGGAGTCACTTTGAACATTATATCATTTAAGTTTCCAACATCCTTTGAAGAATAGATTATAGCTATTTCATAAAGAAGAAAAATGAGGATCAGAGAGGTTAAATTTTAACTTCCTCAAAATTAGGTGGTTACTTAGTGGAGCTGCCAGAATTTGGACCAATTCCAAACCAAAGCTCCTTGAACTGAAGTGAGACTTGAGTGTATAACCTGGTTGCATATCCAGGGAGGGCATCGAGGTCTGAGAGGCAAGACAACATCTATAGGGTTGGGCAAGCAATTCCAAAGAAGTGTTTGTGAGCTATTGTTTTAATTTTTTTTTAATTTTTAAAATATATTTTATTGATTTTTTACAGAGAGGAAGGGAGAGGGATAGACAGTCAGAAACATCGATGAGAGAGACATCGATCAGCTGCCTCCTGCACGCCCCCTACTGGGGATGTGCCCGCCACCAAGGTACATGCCCTTGACCAGAATCGAACCTGGGACCTTTCAGTCCGCAGGCCAATGCTCTATCCACTGAGCCAAACCGGTTTCGGCTATTGTTTTATTTTTATGAGACAAGAGCTTGCCTAGTCTTGGAAATGAAAATAGTATTATTTCTTAAACCTGGGATTAAATAGTTTTGCTCTCCTTTCTTATAACATCAGAATTGTAGCCAAGTTTCATTAAAAAAAAAATGTCTTGTTCCTAAAGCAAGGGTTGAAATATGAGTAGGTACTTGTCCCAACTGTTGACATGACCATCTCTGCCTGGCATCTTTCAATCTCCAAAATTATCTGCATCTTCTGTACCCCACTGGGAATTGCTACTACCGACCTTGGGTTTGATAAATTTTCACTTCTCACATTCAACATTTCAGTTCCTATAACGAAGTCAAAGCAGCTGGTTCCTGGGAAATGTCAAGCTTTGGATGCAGCCCATTGGCCCAACGATGGTTATCTTTATAGACAGAATAACCACACGCTGACCCCGCCCCAGTGAGTAAGACTAAAGATGGGTTACGCTTCAAGGACTCACAAGAAGGCAGGAAATTAAGCTTTGATGGCCAACCTCCTTGTGGTCAGGTACCAGCAAGATCTGATGATCAGGATCTGAAGACATTACGACATTTTGAGAATCAGTGCACCCAAGATGCATTAACCCAGACGCTCTCCTTTCTTAATGAATATTAATCAGAAGTAGACCTGTGTACAAAGAGGATAATTAGGACACTAGCCAGTATTTATTGAGCTTTGAACATGGGCACTTCACATTTGATTCTCATAGGGGCCATGAGGTAGACATTGTTATCCCTATTGGTGGTAAGGATGCTGAAGTTCAAAATGTTATTCAAGTTCACAGAGTTAAGTGGCAGCACAGATCATGAAATCCAACTGCAATTGAGGTTGAGCCTCGGCCATAACTGCTCAAGTTTTCCAACAGGCCTGCTGTGCCAGGGAACTCAGAATTGGGAGGCAGATGTTAGAGCAAAATGTCCAAGGCTAGTATTTTATGGTGAACATGACTTTTAAGATTCTCATGATGGGTCAAACCTATTTCCCATTCAGCCCAGTGATAGGCCTCTGCCTCTGTCCATGATTATTAATCTTTCGACCATGAATTAACCTGAAACCTTCTTCAATTTATTTGTTTTTTTCAGTCTCAGCCACCTCTTTGATGATTGCAGCGATACACAATATGAATGGCCATAGCAATAAAAGCAGTTAATACTTATTTAGTGCTTATGTTTACTCTGTACCCATACTTACCTTACTTAATCCTCACAACAGCCCTGTGAGGAAAATACTGCTTGGAATCTTTATTAGAGATGAGGACATCGCAGTTTAATGAGCTTAAGTCACTTCATTAAGGACACAATATTTGTAAATTATTCATTCACCGCTGAGTCCACAAAGGATGATACTCTAACCCCTGATCTTCAAACTGTGATTCTCGCCAAAAGTGGTTTGGCTCAGTGGATAGAGCGTCAGCCTGCAGACCGAAGGGTCCCAGGTTCGATTCCGGTCAAGGGCATGTATGTACTTTGATTGCGGCAGGCACATCTCCAGTTGGGGGTGTGCGGGAGGCAGCTGATCGATGTCTCTCTCTCATCGATGTTTCTAGCTCTCTATCCCTCTCCCTTCCTCTCTGTAAAAAATCAATAAAATGTATTTTTTTTTAAAAAAAGTGTTATTCTCCAGGCCAGCAGCGGCATTAGTGTTGTCTGAAACCTTGTTAGAAATGCAGAGTCTTAGGCACCACCCGGGACTTACTAAATACAAAGCTGAATTTTAACAAGACCTGCAGATGGAGGTGTGCACATTGAAGTCTCAAAAGCTCTGCTTTAAAGGACACCCTTCACTGCAGGTTGGGTCATCAGCTGGCCTGGTTCACTGTGAACTAAGGTCTGCTCGGGGGGTGGGATTTTCAGTGCTAACACTAGGCAAGTCTCAGGCAGACTAAGACAAGTTGGTCAAGTTTCTACCCTCAAATCCCCAAAATTTATCCATGTTCATATCCGGGACCTGAAATTTGACATTTGGCCTAGGCCAGTGGTCAGCAAACTCATTAGTCAACAGCGCCCAATATCAATAGTACAATGATTGAAATTTCTCTTGAAGGCCAAATTTTTTAAACTTACACTTCTTCTAATGCCACTTCCTCAAAATAGACTCGCCCAGGCCGTGATATTTTGTGGAAGAGCCACACTCAAGGGGCCAAAGAGCCGCATGTGGCTCTCGAGCTGCAGTTTGCCGACCAAGGGCCTAGACCATGACAGAAAGAATCCTGTTCCCTTTCACCAATCTACCTCACTCCATTATAATCTTCTTTAAAAAATCCTCACCCGAAGCTATTCTTTATTTAAAAATTTTTTTTAATGTCTTTAAAGAGAGAAGAAGGGAGATCAAGAGAAACATTGATCGATTACTTCCCACACATGCCGGGACCAGGGATCAAACTTGCAAGATAGATTCCTACCAAGAATCAAACTTGACCGAGACCAGTTTGGCTCAGTGGATAGAGCGTTGTCTTGCGGACTGAAAGGTCCCAGGTTCTATTCCGGTCGGGGGCATGTACCTTGCTTGCGGGCACATCTCCACTGTGGGGCGTGCAGGAGGCGGCTGATCGATGTCTGTCTATCATCGATGTTTCTGACTTTCTATCTCTCTCCTTTCTTCTCTGTAAAAAATCAATAAAATATATATAAAAAAAAAAGAATCGAACTTAGAGTATGGGACCATGTTCCAACCAACTGAACCACCCAGCCAGGGCCTCACTCCATCCATTGTAACTTTAACTCAGCGAGTTATAATTGCAAATAAGAACATTCTCTCTCCCCGCCTAATGAGTTCGTTCACTTAGTTCACGAATCTGTTTTTCTAAAGCTTCAGTAAAATCTGGTTATGTGAAAAACCCTCATTATTTTAATGCGAATGACTTCCATAAGGGGAAATTTAATCCATGTGTTTATAATCCACTCAAACATCATGGTGTTATTGCTTTGTAGAAACTATTAATCCTTAAGTCATTGCTGCAGACTCCTATTCAGGAAGAAGTTGTAGAAATGTAACGCAAATCATGGCCCAAAGAGGTGGTTCATCTTCAGCAAAGACAGTAGCTAAATCCTGCACGATAATAGATGAGTTCTAGAAGGTTTGTTTGTCCCAAGGGAAAACATTTTTATTTATGTATGTATTTTATTTTATTTTATTTTATTTATTTATTTTAAATCCTTACCCAAGGATACTTTTCCGTTGATTTTTAGGGAGAGTGGAGAAGAGAGGGAAAGACAGAGAAAGCTATCAATATGAAAGAAACACATTGATTGGTTGCCTCATGCAAGTGCCCTGACCAGGGCCTGCATCAGGAAGGAACCTGCAACGGAGGTACATAACCTTGAACAGAATTGAACCTGTGTCTCTTTGGTCCACAGGCTGACACTCTATCCACTGAGCCAAACTGGCTAGGGCCCAAGGAAAAACATATTTAATAACTTACCCAATAATATTTACACAGAGAAAATATAGCAATTCAGAGTATGAGGAGCAAAATGATTCCCTTCTTTGAATTTAATTAACTTTGTGGCTACTGAGATCTTTGTATTATTCTCAACTATTCATATCCTATGAAGACACCACTCAAATCTTCAGTGGCCAAACTAAATCTCCCTGTCAATTTTTTTTTATTTCTCCTATGAAATTTGAACCAATTGCTGAGACTCTTAGCACCAATGTGATTTCACTGCTATATTTATATAGGCCTTTATCTCTCAACCACACTGAGAAATTTCAATGCAACCACTATCATTCATTTATTTATTCAGCGAACATTTATTGAGCACCAACTCTTTGTTAGGTCTTGCATGTAATATAGTTAATATGTCAACAGTGCCTTAAGTAGCTATTAAGTCAGTTTCTAAGATAAAATCAGAAAAATAACCACAACAGAGTATAGAACGTTTAGCTGTCATTACAGATGTTCGTAAGTAGAATCCAGCAATTCAGAAGTCCAAGAGATTTATTCTTACTGGTAGGATCAAGGAAGAATATTAGGCAAAAAAAAAAAAAAATCCTACTTGGACTTGGGCTCCTTGTGAAATTTCTAGAAAAGAAAACCCTCTACACAAAAGTTCTGGGGCAAGAAAGAGTAGGGCGTGCCGTGGGAATAAAATATGACCAGTCTAGCTGGAGTGTGTGAAGAAGATCTAGGAGAGATGAAGTTTCAAAGGAATTTCAAACTGATCATGTCACTTGGGGTGTAATTCATTCAAGAACAGGAAGTCACTGAAGATTTGTGAGCGAGGACTTGTCATAGTCTGGTGAAGCCGTGTTCACCCAGCGGGAACCTAGAGGAAAGGCGGGAGCAGGAGGCAGCAAACTGGTCATGCAGAACTGATCTGGAGGCCATTCAAACAGACCAGGCGAAGTAATAAAACCTACATGCCATCTCCTTCTCCCACTGGCTTTTCCTCAGATCCGCCTACCTGTGAGTCAACCAGCTGGCTCCCAGCATCTTGGAAGAAATACATGTTTTTATATTTTTTATTTTTGCTTTTCTTTCACCAAAGTGTTTTCAAACGATTCTTATTTAAGACAAATACAGAAGAGTAGGTTTGACCAAAAGAAAGAGAGAGAGAGAGAGAGAGAGAGAGAGAGAGAGAGAACTTTTATTTATTAAGGACACATTGTCATATACAGTGTGCTGGGTTCTCTCCCCCTTTACAGATAAACAGCTTAGGAAGACCAGTTTCATACATTACCTAAGAATATTGGGTTAATTTTGTTTTCCCCAGAAAAATTTTAGAATTTTTCTCATTCTGGAAGAACATATAACCTTGCTCTACTTTTTTCCCCTTTCTTTTCGTATTGTTTCATTTACTTACTTTTTTTATTAAATGTATAGGGGTGGCATTACTTACTAAGTTATCTAGAGGTTTTAAGTGTAGGTTTCTATGACACATGATCTGCTAATTGCATTGTGTGCCCACCACCCCATGTGACCATCTCCATCACCATACAGCTGGCTTCCTTAATATAAGCTTTCTCTCCGTCTGAACAAAAATCATCATCAGCATCCACTAATGCCAAAGAACCCGGCCTTAGCAGCCACGAGGGAATGAGGAGGGACAGGCTGACTGTCCTGAGACACAGGCTCTGGGTGACACTGAGTGGAAGTGAGGCAGACAAATTCGCATGGCGCTGCATTACTTTTAATACACATAACTCCTTAAAATGTCATTAGAGATGCTGTAGGCATACAGAGGAAATGGAACCTGAGGCCTCTTAAGCAAGTATTCACAACTGAATAAAACTCTGGGCAGAAACGGACAGAGTGAAAGTGCAATATGCTCGGGACCGTGAACTAATCTTCGGGTGCTGTCATCACCTGTTTTTGCCATCAAGGGCCCCGGAGCCGGCGCCACACGGGGTCTCATACCGCGCGGGCCTCCCTCCTCCCTGCACAGAGACTGAGGAAACATATTTCACCCTTTGAGTGACTGCAGCCACGGAGCGGCCGGTGAAACCAGATCGGCTTGAATAATGAAAGCATGAAGTCACTGCCCATTTTTCACAGGAGAGGCTAGAATGTGTAATAAAAGCCAGGCAAGGGCAGGGGCCTGTGAACTTATTTGATCAAAATTCGCATGGAAATCATGGTGGATTTTTTTTTTTTCTCTCCTGGCAATTCCAAATACAGTGGCACCTCGAGATACGAGTGCCCTAACATATAAGATTTTTGAGATACGAGCCGTCGAGCGAGCGATTTTTGCTTTGAAATACGAGCAACAGTTGAGATAGGAGTCATCGCGCGGATCGGCCGGCTGCACACGACCCACCAGTTTACCGCGACTTGAGCGTCTCATAGTTTCCCACGCCTCAAGGTTACGGAACGAATTAAACTCATATCTCGAGGTACCACTGTATTCCCTTTGCCTCCCCGGAAATAAAGGCAGACTAACATGCAGTCCGGTCACAAAGCTCCAATGACAGACAGTGCAGGGAAGGAGTCACCTTCCCCTTTGTCCCCTGGTGAGACACTGTGCCGGGGTCTCTCTCCCTCTGCAGTCTAACTCGCACCACTCTCGTCAGATTCACGCCTGAAAGCATCACTGTTTTTCCTCAAAGTCATGATTTTGATTGCACAATGCGGTACAATACATCGCCATGTTCCTCATGCTCTCCCACCCCACGGGCCGGAGCTAAATGTCAGAGGAAAGGCCCCCGCGGCTTTTGTGGGGTGGAAAACTTTGTAGAGAAAATCGGCCTCAAAATAATGTGCCATCCATCTCGTTCACACACAACCATGATCTGCGTGGCACCCTCTGAGGTGCCAGGGGGAGACTTCTGAGAAGTCGTGATGTGCCGTTACAAATTTTATTTCTGCGACACATGCAGAGGGCTGTGCGCTCTGCTTCTGGAAATTGAGACAGAAATGACCTAAACGGTGACAGAACAGCCCTGATTGGGCTTAATTAAATATGTGATCATAAGAGGGTGGTGAGAGCTCTCGGAGCATATGCCCATGGCGTGTCCCCTGTGTGCTGTGGCCGTGTCCTTGCCAAGGGTTGCATGTGGAATAAACTACCTATTTTGCTTCTAAGATGTTATGTCTCAGATGTAATTATTTTTCTATGTGAGTGTATGATTTATTGTGCTATTCTAACCTTATATTACGTATCACAATTAATTTGTGTGCCGGTATGCATGATGGATAGGAAGAAAGAGGGAGGAATGAAGGAGGAGGGAGGCAGAGAAGAAGGGAGGAAAGGGGGAATAAAGGGACATCATTTTGACATTGTTATTTCTATAATAATAAAAGCATAATATGCTAATTAGACCAGACGTCCTTCCGGACATCCTTCCAGACAAAGCCTCAGCAGGCAGGGGCCAAGGCCCCCAGCTTTGGCAGTGGGTGGGGGCCAGGACCAAGGCCTTTGCATGAATTTCATGCAGTGGACCTTGGTGTAATCGTATAACTTCTGAGTATCCTAATTGCAATGTAGTCACTGAATGGTAATGCAGGGTCATCCTTATGGAAGCAGTTATTTTACCATGCTGTAGGATATGCCAGTCTCGCTGTGGCCTCCTCTTTACATCCTTGCTTATAAGGGTTCTCCCCAGCTCATCTTCAGTTAGCTATTCAGGATGATATTCCTATATTTTAGTTGCAATTCCAGTGTGGTCCTGGGAGAAAGTTTGGTGTAGCTTCCACTTACTCTGCCACCATCTTGGAGTCCTCTAGAAACCCCTGCTCTTAATGCCACTTCAGATCGGCCACACTGGGGACAGAGTTCTCTAGTCCCCAGTGTCCAACCACCTTCTCACGTGGAAACCACTCCCATTTAAAAATATATAGATTGCCTTACCGGTGTGGCTCAGTGGTTGAATGTCAACCTATAAACCAGGATGTCACAGTTCAATTCCTGCTCAGGGCGCATGTCTGGGTTACCAGCTTGATTCCCAGTAGAGTGCGTGCAGGAAGCAGCTAATCAATGATTCTCTCTCATTATTGATGTTTTCATCTCTCTCTCCCTCGCTCTTCCTCTCTGAAGTCAATAAATATATGTATATGTTACTCTTTTAAAAAGAATCAGTGAGAGATAAATGTTGGTTCCAGAGACTAGAACTGATGAGCAAGTTGCAAGGCAGACCAGCTCAGCTTGAAATAAAACAACAGAGGAGCTGAGACCGGTTTGGCTCAGTGGACAGAGCATCGGACTTCGGACTGAAAGGTCGCAGGTTCAATTCTGGTCAAGGGCATGTACCTTGGTTGCGGGCACATCTCCAGTGTGGGGTGTGCAGGAGGCAGCTGATCGATGTCTCCCTCTCATTGATGTTTCTAACTCTCTATCCCTCTCCCTTCCTCTCTGTAAAAAATCAATAAAATATATTTTAAAAAACAAACCAAATACAGAAACACAAAAAAAGAAACAGAGAAACTGTGGCTGTAGAGTTTGGGTCCAGAGACAGCATACCCAGGGGTCCCCAGGGCAGTGCGATCTGTAGGAGTGACTTCCAAAGCCTATGGCTAATCTATGGAACTGGGCTGGCCACATGGGTTCCCAATCTCTGTCTCTCTCCTACTTCACATGGCTGTGCTGACAGCACGCTGGTGCCCGATGATTTGCTACAGGACAGACTCTAGAGGGCCATCAGGGAGCCATACAGCGTGGACCACCCACGCCTTCAGGTTCACGGAACAAACGTTGAGGAGCGTCCTCAGGCAGCGAAGGCAGAGCCAGCTGTTCCACCTGACCCGACGGAAAACTGTCCTGTGCTCCTATGGGAATGTGTCTCATTCCTTAACTCGCCTAAAGCCAATTCATTTGCAGGAACTTGCGTTTCTGAGAAAACTTGTTCCTTGAGTAATGCCCGTCTATAGTTTCCCCTCGTTACCATTTCAACACGATCAGGAGGGAGCTCGGGGCAGCTGTGTTGGCAGAATCTCTTCATTCTGTGTTTTTATGAAAACCTAGCAGCTCCTCAGTCACCCTTCTATTACCCACCCCACTCACAGCCTCCCACCCTCGCCCACCTGCCACCGAGCCCCACTCCTGCTCCTTTTCTGGACTCGTCTTATTTTTCTTGGAGACCTTGTGCTACATGTCAACCAGCTCCATAAATTGGCCCTGATGTGCTAGAGTCTTCTGAGGCCTCTGGAGAGGTTTCAGTTATGTCAGAAGGAGAAGATTATCCAAGTTCACGGCGAGAGGACTAATTAGCCTCTAATAACAGATCCTCTCCGGGGAAGGCAGCGGTCTTGATGTTTGCACAGAAGTCACGGGCCAAGCTCCCCACCCCTAGCGCTCATTTCACTCCCAGACGTGAGAAATCCATCTTGTCACACGCTTCTTACGGTGCTAACAGTTTCAGTGCCGTCTGCCGTGGGGTCAGATTCTCAGCCCTTGGAGTAATCCCGTCGAGGGGAGAGGGGATGCTGTTGACCTTCACCTCAGAAACCACCTCTCATTCGTTTCTGTACCCCCAAACCTAGTGCAGCGGCTGGTGCAGAGCGAATGCTCCAAACAGAAGGTTTGCCAAATGAATGATTCACGAGTGCCTAGGAATACTCAGAGAGTTAAATATTCAGGTAAAATAGATATTGAGATACAGTGGTACCTTGAGATACGAGTGCCCTAACATACGAGGTTTTTGAGATATGAGCGATTTTTGCTTTGAAATACGAGCCACATTTGAGATAGGAGTAATCGCACGGATAGGCCGGCTGCACACGACCCACCAGTTTACCGCGACTCGAGCGTCTCATAGTTTCCCACGCCTCAAGGTTACGGAATGAATTAAACTCGTATCTCGAGGTACCACTGTATCTGATAACTTCCTAATCATTTAACCCATGGTTGAAGTCAGGTGACTTCTAGTAGATATCATGTAGATGATTCATGGTTCAAGTACTTATACCTCACCTGTGACTCCTTGGTAATGCTCTAGCTGGTACTTTATGAATTCTCAAGCACAAAAGTATTGCTTAAACCTGTGTGATTTATTAGTTTAATTAAAAGTACATATAGCCTGCGAGAGCACTATGGCTGCTTCAAGAGCTCAGATATGAGGCTTCCCAAGATAATGCCCACACAGGGCTGTCTGCAGAAGAAGCGGATGGATAAGGAGAGAAGGCAGTGAAAAGCGGAGGGAGGTGGAGAGTGCTAACCCATCCCCAAGATGGGCCTTGACAAAGGGGAGATGAAATAGGTCAAAGCACCAATTCCAAATTTTCACACACGCCCATCTTTTCCTGGGCCGGCATTGCTGCTCGGGGTGTGAGAGCTGATAGACAGACTGTGGAAGTGTAGGTTCCTGATTGAGGTGCTTTGTGAAATCAGGTGACCAGCAAGCAGTAATCAGTAACATGATTCTAAGTGGCCCATCTGGTGTAAAGCTGAACCCCTACCAATAGCTAGACATATCGGTGGGAAGATGCATATACAGTGGTACCTCAAGATACGAGTTTAATTCATTCCGTAACCTTGAGGCATGGGAAACTATGAGATGCTCGAGTCTCGGTAAACTGGTGGGTCATGTGCAGCTGGCCGATCCACGAGATTACTCCTATCTCAAAAATCTCGTATGGTAGGGCACTCATATCTCGAGGTACCGCTGTATAAGAAAAACAGGTTGATAAAAGTTAGTAAGAACCCTGTTAAGGGTTGAATTATGCCCCTACCTTCACCCCATTCATATATTGAAGATCTATCCCCAGTACCTGAGAATGTGGTCTCATTTGAAAAGAGGATCCTTGCAGATGTAATCAGCTCTGATGAGGACTACTGGGGTATGGTGACCGCCTAATCCAATAGGACTGATGTCCTAAAGAAGAGAGGAAGTTGGGGCATAGACATATGCACAGGAAGGATGCTGAGTAAAAGATAAAGGCAGAGACTGGAGTGACGTAGCAGAAGCTAAGGTGAGCCAAGGATTCCCGGCATACCACGGGAAGCAGAGAGAACGTTCTGGAACAGATTCTTCCCTCATAGCCCTTAGAAGAAGCCAATCATACTGCTACCTTGAGCTCAGACTTCCAGCCCAGAATGTAAGACAACATATTTCTGTTAAATTAACCTGTTGGTTTTATGACACATTGTTAGAGCAGCCCTGGGAAACTAATTACCACCACCATCACCACCCCAAATCAAGTCAACTGGCAAAGCTCCAGGGACCTGGGGTGAAACTCGGGACACCGAGGCAGAAGGGCAGGGGTGGGGTCTGGGCACACACTACCCACTGGCAGACCACACCGCCTACTGCTCTGAACGCTTTGGCCAGACTAGACCTGGCCCTTGTGGGCTGAGAGCATAGGCTGTTCTTAAACAGGCTTAGCTTTGGGGGGTTAGACCTAAGTACCCCTGCCTGTAGGGAAAGGTCACGGCCACAGTTGGTGCCATGGAGGAAGGCTGAATCAGAGGTCACTGCCAGGCAACTCTGAGCTGGCGTTTCTTTGCCTAATGCCCTCTTGCGCGCACCCTCGGATTCTGTTTATGATACCTCACATTCCTTTGGTTCTTAAACAGGCTTAGCTTTGGGGGGTGTAGGTCTAAATACACCTGCCCGCAGCCTAGACTCTTCACAAACCCCACCCCCAACACTTGTTTTTAATTCTGGAAGTTCCTGGGGTTCTTTTTAAAAAATGATCTTTAGCCGAAACCGGTTTGGCTCAGTGGATAGAGCGTCGGCCTGCGGACTGAAAGGTCCCAGGTTCGATTCCGGTCAAGGGCATGTACATTGGTTGCGGGCACATCCCCAGTAGGGGGCGTGCAGGAGGCAGCTGATCGATGTCTCTCTCTCATCCATGTTTCTGACTCTCTATCCCTCTCCCTTGCTCTCTGTGAAAAATCAATAAAATATATTTTAAAAAAATAAAAAATTACCTTTATTGTTTAAAGTATGACAGAGTCCAGAGTGCTAACCACTGCACCATGGAATGTTGAAAGTATTACACATGCCCTTTGGCCCCCTCCATCCTGCCCCCCCCCCTCTTGCCCTGCCTACTGCACTATGGCCCGTGACCACGGGTTAGGAATATACGCATGTAAATTCTTTGATTCATCTCTTCCTGCCCTCCCTCCCCTGTTCCCTCTGAGACTCCTCAGTGTGTGGGCTCTGCTGTTTGGATGTGGATCTGTGTATCCCGTACCTCCCCCAGCATAGACTCCCCACACTTTTTGCCTGTTCCCTGGTACCCTTTCACCACGTGGGCTCCTTCCTGGGATCCGCCCTCCCATCTGCGGTCAGTGTGTCCCTGGCTTTGACCTCCTGTAAGGGACCGGCCACGCTCCCAGACACTCTCTCTGCTAAGTTCTGTCCCTGGGGACAGGACACCTCCCAAACGGGCGGCCAAGAGACAGATTGGGAAACCGGATGAGCTAAACCAGCTGCGGAAAGATGATTTAATAATCCACTAGGGAACAGGGACAGAGAATCCGTAGCTGTGCAGAAGCACGGGGTTTCAGAGAGTGAAAGGTTTTTAGAAATGTGTCTAATACAGCGCTTAGCAGGTAACTACGAAAACAGATGAACTTACGCATTTTCACTGCAGCATTGTTTATGTTAGGGAATGATAAGGAACCATTTAAATCCTCATCCTTAGACACTAACTATAGTGCAAGCTACCCATGCAGTGGAAACTGTGTGGCTGTAGAGATGACCAGGGGATTTTTTTTAAAAAACATATTTTATTGATTTTTTACACAGAGGAAGGAAGAGTTAGAAACATCGATGAGAGAGAGACATCGATCAGCCACCTCCTGCACGCCCCCTACAGGGGATGTGCCCGCAACCTGGATACCTGACCTTGTCCGGAATCAAACCTGGGACCTTTCAGTCCGCAGGCTGACGCTCTAGCCACTGAGCCAAACCGGTTTCGGCGACCAGGGGATTTTTTATTTTTTCGGGTAGCAGGATCTGCTAAGAAAAAGCAGTTAAAAGACAACATCGAAGATGCTGAATTGTGAAGTATTAAGAGGACCAGTAAGGTCAAGAAATATTTATTTGTGAAATAAATAAAAGGGAAACAGACCAGCGACCCCATCCCGCTCACAGAGCTGAGCATCTGAAGTGGGGCGGGCATCGGCCTTCCCTGTGGGTCTTGTCTGTGGTTGGCAGAGCGGCAGGTTCCACAGGGAGAGAGCCACCAGCCTGGCTCTGAGCGCCAGGGAAGGTGAATGGGTGCTCTGGGCCCCGGCCCGGTCAGGGACACCAGCCAGGAGCCTGGGACGGGGTACAGCAGAGGCCTGGGCCAGACCTGCTTGCAGGGAGGGGCTTCTGAAGAAACCCCATGAAGCCCTGGGGAGCTGAGATGCCCCGTGAGGCAGAGGGTGGAGAGGCAGAGCGAGGCAGTGAAGAGTGAGAGCGAGAGAAGTCTTCAGGGACCATGTCAAGACCGCGTTAGAGAACTGGAAGGCCGATTGCTCTGGGATGGGGATGGGTAAGAGGCAGATAGCCATGCCTGGAGGTCCTGGTTCAAGGGGCCCAGGAATCTGTATTTGTAGCAGCACATCTCATCCCAGGATTCGGATGTACCCCCAAAAGGGAGACTCTTTATTGACGTGAGTATCATGAAGAGCCAGTATGCACCCCAGGCATGTGTAGCCTGTATGTGTGTGGGGGGTGGGGAGGGAGGGTGTTGTGCTGTGGTCAAGATGCAGGGGAGGTAATATGTCATCTTACAAATAAGACCTTAAGTGGGTATCATTTAAAGCAAAATCTAATCGAGGAGGTTATTGCTTTTCATGCATAGCAACAGCATGAAGCCTTGGCTAACACATCGGCAGAGAGGGAATTAGCCTTGGGTCCGAGTTTGCAGCAGGGGTGGGACTATGGGGGACAGGGAGGCAGGGACGGGGACAGTGACTTGCGTTATTCCCCTGCACGGTGACCCCAGAACGCGGTGCTGTCATTTGAGGGCCTTCCTGTAACCCCGACGGCACCCAGTTTGTTAGCATTCGAGCCCTTGAACAGGTTTAGCAGCCGAGCATTGCAGCAGAATAAAAAGGCAGATTGTCCAGGGCCGCCTAGACGTAAAACTGGAGCAGAGCAGACCTAGGCCGAGAGCAAAACTGTGGAGCCCCATCCCCCCTCTCTCTACTCCCCCCCCTACACACACACACACACACACACACACACACACACGTGCACACACACAGACTTGAAAAAAAGGAGCCCCCATTGTCTTTAACCATCACAGTGGATCACGTGGTGAATACCATTGCAAACAGCCAGCCCGTCATCATTTTTCCCAGCTGATGGATTGTGTTTTCTTTAGCCCTTTGGACTATGTTAATACTAAAAAAAAATAAAAAATAAAAGAGCCACCACTGGGTCTGCACTGAGATCGCCAGGAATAGTGAGCTGGCATTATCCGTGTTCCCCCGCCTTTGCCCTCTTTCACCGTGTGTGTGTGTGTGTGTGTGTGTGTGTGTGTGTGTGTGTGGAAAAGCCTATAGTTTTCAAAACACGCAAGAGTTTGAGAGCCTGTGAATGTTGTGTAAATTGTTCCTGTGAATCACCCCCGAGTCATCCGGAGGAGGCCTCCCGATCCCATTCCAGTAAACGCTGTTCCCCTTCCTGACTCTGCCTGCTGGCCGCTGGGAGTCCCAGGACGGAACAACTTGGACCTGCTAGCTAGACGGTCCCTTGGGGTGATTGGCGTCTCTGCCTGCTGGGAAGGATCATGCTTAAGTTCAAGAGCAAATAGCATCTCCAGCATTTCCGTTGTTGGGTTTTATTAACCAATTGTGTCTGTTAAAAACATCTTGACCTAAATATTAAAATATCCATTTGAATCTGTTCCTACACCTGAGTCATCAATTCTTTTCATAGATCCCTCCACAAATAGATATTTGAATTCCTAACTTATTCTCAGCACAGGACAAACATTATCTAGAAATAAGCATTCTAGAAGAAATAGAAGGCCTATACAAATCTAACAAGTATTGGTTAGTGTAAGATAAGATCTAAAAGTGTCAGGTTTAGGTAGACATTCAAATTCCAAAACACTTTTTTTTTCATTTTTTATAGTATCGTAGACAGGTAAGGTGTCACTATTTAGAATCACTCAAAGAGGGATGGACTGAGCTATAAAGTTAATCTTTAGTTTATATGCCCAGGGCTTCAAATGATATTAAATTCTAGGTAGCCATATTAGGCAATAAATTTACCATGTAAATAATTATGTCCCCACATTTTTAATGCACCATAGGGGGATTTTCGTTTAAATTTGAAATTGTAGAGATCTGCACTGAGTGGCCAGATTATTATGATCTCTGAATGCATAATAATCTGGCCACTCAGTGTTTGTATGTATATATACGTGTGTGTGTGTTTATCTGTGTATGTGTATTTATTTGAGGCTTAGTACATGAATTCTTGCATGGGTGGGGTCCAGCCAGCCTAGCTAGAAGGAGAGGACACGGGCAGTTGGCCAGCCTGCCTGCTGGTTAAACTCCTGGTCGAAGGGACAATCTGCATTTTAGTCTTTTATTATATAGGATATACACTGAGTGGCCAGATTATTATGCATTCAGAGATCATTATAATCTGGCCACTAATTATTTCCCCATGTATGTTCAGATCAATAGTTTTCTCACTTCCTATCTATTGAATGGCCTTCTTTTGAAAGCAGTGGAAGGAGAGGATCTTTTTAAGAAGAAAGTTTGTCACTAACTATACTTCAGTGAGACAAATGATAACTTTGATCCGATCCAAATATATTTACATATTAATTTCACTTTTAAAAATTTCAGGGTTGAATTTACACAGGTTACATTTAAACTATCTATTGAGTAGACCTTTCCACATCTCTCTGTGACTTAGCCACTATGTATCGGTGTTATTTCAGGATTGCTTAGCAGTAGTCACCCAGACAGAATTAGATATACAGTGGTACCTGGAGATACGAGTTTAATTCGTTCCATAACCTTGAGACATGGGAAACTATGAGACACTCGAGTCGTGGTAAACTGGTGGGTCGTGTGCAGCCAGCCGATCCACGCAATTACTCCTATCTCAAATGTTGCTCATATTTCAAAGCAAAAATCGCTCGCTCGACAGCTCGTATCTCAAAAATCTCGTATGTTAGGGCACTCATATCTCGAGGTACCACTGTATTAGTACAACAGGTTGACTAGGGTAAGAAGCAGGAGAAAGCAAGGAGACCCTTAAAATGGGGGTGGAGGTCTGCTGCTGGTGGAAAGAAAGAGGGGGGAGAGGAGGGAAAGGAGGATTGGGTAGAAAAGTTGCAGATGGCGGTGTAATTCCATGAAAGATTTGGCCAACCCTTAGGGACCTCCTTGGGCCTGTTACAAAGTTCTGTGCTTCATAGGAATTGGCCTGAGTCTCCCCCAGCCCCATCCACACCCTCTGCTCCGTGATTGGCTAAGAGTAGCCCTTGGGAAGCATGAACTCAGCGGCAACACAGTGATGGATTCAGAGGGGCAGCCCCTGAGACCCCCACGCCAAGCAACTCTTTACTTTCTTCAACAGTTGACATGAGCAACACAGTTTAACGCCCACACTCTCTCAATACAAGAATCGTGACAACCAAAGTTTGCGGAATGCATTTACTCATACATCTACAGTGGTACCTCGAGATATGAGTTTAATTCCTTCCGTAACCTTGAGGCCTGGGAAACTATGAGATGCTCGAGTCGAGGTAAACTGGTGGGTCGTGTGCAGCCAGCCGATCCTTGCGATTACTCCTATCTCAAATGTTGCTCGTATTTCAAAACAAAAATCGCTCACTCGACGGCTCGTATCTCAAAAATCTCGTATGTTAGGGCACTCGTATCTCGAGGTGCCACTGTATTAAACAAATATACATTGAGTCTTTACTAAACGTCAGGCACCATGTCCAGTATCAGAGGTGTCACAGGAAACAAGAAATGTATCTGCCCTCCTCAAATACATCACCTGGCATATCCATTCCCTTAAGAATCCTGCCTGACAAGTGAGGACTTGCTAGCTAAAGACACTCTGCCCGCAGCTAATGGTTAAGAATATGACTATTTGGGGATCTTAATCTGAGTTGCCTGGTTTGGAGTTAAGTACGTGTTCTTTCAGCTGTTAGAATCTGCACAGACATTCATCTCAAGCATATGATATAATCCTGCCTGTGCTTTACTCTAATCTTTTTATTTTAATACATTGGGTTGAACAATTACATAAGTCCGTGTTTCCAAACCCCTTGCGTTTGTGAATTTCCCCTGCCATTGTTGACTCTAGACTAGGAGATGATAGAGATGTAGAGATGAGGAGCTATCAGAGGGATGAGAAGAAACCATCGTAGATTTTTTTTCCCAAACTCATAGTCTGCTTCTATCTCAGCACATGTTTATTGCATGTACTGCAAAGCCTGAAATTCTGTCATTAAATATTAATCCTTTGAGGTACGGATTGGCCTCTCTAGGTGTCTTTTTGTTCCCCAAATGAAAATCCTTTAGGGGAACTAATGTACACACCTGGAATGCCTGTGTGTAGGTCAGGATGCGGGCCCACCTTTTTGCCTGTTGGGTAAGAGGAAAGAATGCCATGTTGGGATTACTCAATGCCTGGAGGTGAGAGGATCGGCATTGATAACTCTAAGTTAGTCTGTGGTTAAGATAGAGAATGTGAGGGGGAAAGCACACCACATTGCAACATCAATCGTGAGATGGATGGGGAGGGCAAACTTGTAGATCCCAGGAGGAGGATTATTTCTGAAGATTTGCTGACATTTTCCTTATCTTGTTGTTGCAAAGGCATGCAAGGAAATATGTCTCACCCCATCCTGATTTTGCAGAACAGTGCAAATCCAGCTGATACCAATCCCCAAAGGTGAATACTCATGGCAGTTGACACTGATATTCACCTTCGGCGTTTATGCTCAAGTGCAATTGTTAAATAGATGAAAATGGTCTTGATTTGCCCTTATTTCTGATTTTGATACTCATCTATTCCCCTTTGTCCGTCCACCTGAAGATCTCGTGTTCTGAGCTCTAGCCAGGCCTCACTGACCAGTGTGTCATGATCAGGAATGTCTCCAACTTCCTACATCGGAATAGTAATAGCCAGTACCTATGGAGTGTTTCATCTGTAGCTGGCATTTTACCTTTCACACCCACCACCCTGTTAGGTGCCTAGATTCTGTTATTATTCCCATCTAATGGATGGCTCGAGAAGGTTAGGTAACCTGCCCAGGTTAAAGAGCTAGAATGCAGGAGAGCTGGATTTCACATTAAATCCAGACTTGTCTGACATTTGAGCCCATACGCTGACCTCACTCTTGATCAATTTTGGCTGCCAGTTTGGGGGAATGGGGTACCAGGCACAGTCCCAAATGGATCGTAGTGCGGGTTTGCTTCCAGCGCACTCTTCAGAATGCTTCCTGTGCTTCTATGTGTGGGAACACACATTGTGCACAAGCTCAAGACACGACTTACCCTATCGGGGCGGGACTTGCGAAACCTTCACACAGGATCTATTTCCTATCCATTAACCCTGGGCCATACATTCCTATCCCAAAATTGGGAATCTATGTGGGTGTTCTGTAGTAACTCAGAATCATGCCTTCTAAGCTTTTATACCTCCATTTCCATCAGATTTCTGAGTAAACATTACAGTTTATTACTTTCTTTCTTTGGGGGAGAGCATGACAGACAGCAAGCAATCTCTACCATCATCCGCTGGATTGATTTCCAAGCCAGTGTGACCAGGCCACCAGAATGGTCTGTGTGTATTTTTAAATCTGGATAAGGATGCTCATGTCCAGCCATGTGCTGAGTTAAACGATAAACAGCTACTCTTTGCGGTGTATTCATTCATTCAGCCCGTAGTCATTGAATGAATGCCTTCTCTGTGCCAGGCATCATGCTAGATTCCAGGGATACAGTGAGGAAAGGAGACATA